>JAFVLL020017086.1:0-34070 GCA_021397915.2 Tor tambroides
ACACAACAGAACCCTGACACATACACTGTAAAAAAAAAAAAAAAAGAAGAAGTTGAGCCAACTTAAAATTTTAAGGTAACCAGCTTCAGCACATTTTTGAGCTCTCTCAACTAATTTTTGTAGGAGATTCTCAACTTTTTGTTGTATAAACTTAAAAAACAAGTTGAGAAAACTCAGAAATCTGCTGAAGCTGGTTGCCTTAAAATTTTAAGTTGGCTCAACTTTTTTTATTTTTTTACAGTGTACAACCAAATAAATAAATGCAATAAAATTATAATAATAACATAAAACAACTTACTGAAACTTTACTGAACTAAAATAAACATATACACATGCACAGTTATATAAAATACTTAATCAATATTATCTAAAAATTAACCAAAAAGAAAAACCCAGAAATTGTGTATTATTCACATCTGTCAAGCTATCAGTAAATGACATATTTTTGTTAATCAACCAAACAGGAAAACCTATCGGTTTATACTGATAATCTCAAAAGAGCTGACATAAATTAACTTGAACATTACAAAATGCAAGTAAAAATTGGCATTGCAGAATTACATGCCATTACAATAATAAACAATAATGTATTTTATTCAAAAAACCAAGGCATATATGGAATATTACTCGCATTAAGCCACCAAAATATAAATAGGAAGAACAAAATGACAATGCGTTTACATTTTTATGCCACTGACTCATCTCATATATGATGCTGTGTGAGAGACAAAATGACAATGAGGTATGTGTTTATAACAACATAATAATCAATCAAAATAGTCCCATTATCACGAGGACAGACATGTATATCTAAAAAAAATTCTACATATAGCTTCACTGCTGAAATATTTATTGGCTGTAATATGGCCAGCCATTTGCATGAGCCTATATGAGTGAGTAAGTAAACAAAGCGTATCACCACTGGAGCCTGAGCTCAATGTGTCTAGTTCAAATGACACTTGTCAGGGGACAAAAGCGTTTGTAAGCTGAGCACCAAGGTAGCTAGTAACATATCCCTTTGTGATTTCCAGAGGAAATCATTTAGTACACATATAACACAAACATGCTAATTTAGCACACCCCTGTGCCACACAATGAAGCTAATACTGCCCCGACAGGTCATTAATCTGTCATTCAATGCACTTTAGGATCGATTTGTTTGGTCCATGTACCTTTAGAGTAAACCTTCAGCTATTCAGATGGGTTGGATGGAGGCACCACAGAAATGAACCGTGTTAACGCCCAAACCCAAGATGACTCTATAGTAGACAGAGGATTAAATATGCATCACGATTCCCAGACAGCCAAACATCAGCTCTGTCTGGATGAGGAAACATGAAAATGTCCTACTTATGAATGGTCTTTAAGAATGTAAACGAACAGATGGAACAATATTTGAATCGCTTTCCCATTGATCAAACAGTAGAGTGATGTGCTGCTAGCAACACCACAGTCATGGGTTTGATTCCCAAGGAATGCATGAACTAATCAAATCTGCTTTGAACGGACTAATGCAGTGTAAGTTGCTTCGGATAAAAGCATCTGCTAAATGCATTCATTTTAAAATGATATTAATTTAAAGCCAACGTTAAAAATGCCATTGGCAAACCAATTTACTTCCATAATGGGATTAAGAGAAACAGTATTCAATGAGAAAGAAATGAAGAATATGGCATCATGACAATTCTAGTAACTGATTTAAATGACGTTAAATACTAAACCTTGGTCTCATTCAAGAATAACATCATAGCCTGACAGTTATGATGTCATGTAGCCTCCACCTGCAACTGCCAGTCATGTGTCACTACGTAATGCTGACGTTGTTTGTTTTAAAACCCTGTGTTGGCTCTGCACAGCATTAAATGTCACAGGTAAAATAAAAATCGTCATGCAGTACACACATTTGAAGTTTGGTATATTTGTGTATGCATATACACACATAGGTACTGGTCTATGTGTTTGCAAAACGAAAAGAGGAGAACACAGTAATGCACGGTCCATTTAGGCGTGCTTGGCACCCAACCCCCAAGCCCAGAGACCTATAACTTATCCCCATGATCCCACCATACAGAGAGAGAGACAGAGGGGAAAAAAAAAAAAACTGTTTTAGAAAGTAGAGCCAATGCAGGATTACAGTATAAAATCTGGAGTGGAGTTTTATGGAATGGATTTTTAAACGTGATGCAAACACAGACCCAATGGTTTCCTTCAAAAACATGGGACCAAATTCAATCGAACCCTTAGAGATCCACTAAACTGACTACTAAAGCAAGCAACAAAAGGGACTGTAAAACAATAAACTGAAGAATTCCTTTCAGTCGCCAAGACAAGCAGCACTATTGCTATTATTAACAATTAAGGATTTCAACCAACATATAATACTGAATATTAAATGTGTGATCTTTCCCAAACTGTTTGTGATACAGACTTGGATGACACCTCAAACCATGTGGCTTGTTGAGGAGAGGAATGCCATTATCTCTCTAAGCGTTGGCAGATTATAAGATGGGTGAAAAATCCTCCAGACTTACACTGAATGGAATCTCATACTTGGGTTTGGATCTGTTGTCATGGGCTATAACACTGTGAAGAAACAGCCTCATAGTACCTTAGCAACCGCATAGCAACCACACACAACACCCTAGCATCACGGTTAATTTCATAATGACTTCATAATTTTTTGTTGGAAATTTAAACCAGATTTAATTTTAATTTTTATTTTTTTGTTTGTTTTCTTCTTGTAAACAATAAGAATTTATGACATTCAGGTCACTGAGATATGATTTTCTGTAAAAACGCTTTTGAAGCATTATGTTATACGTTGCATATGCAAAATGCAAAATGCAAAAAAAAAAAAAAAATTATTAACCTGAATTTACAAATACTTTAATTTAACCATTTGTTTTATTTAATTAATTAATTTTACAAATGATGTAATAATTTTACAAGAATTGTAGTAATATGTAATTTTATGGTGTCCCTTTGTCCCACTAAATGTACACTTTTTGCAATTTTTTTTGAAAGTGTAGTAATTTCAACTGTTTTACTTAAGTAGAAGAGCACATTAATAGTTTTAGATATTTGAAAGGTAAGTAGTAGGTACTCTTTGGCTGTTCTTCTTACGAAGAATATGGATTTTGAGAGATCTATTAATGAAAATCACCTTGCACTAGACTGTTCCTAGTTGCAGACACTGCCATCACACCTTACACAGACATAGTAAGCTCCTAAGCTGGCAGAGGCACCTGCGCTTTTCACTTCAAAGACTCCTATATAATTAATCCCCTCAGGAAAAATGCCAAGTGCCTCCTCTCCATTTAGATGGTTATCCAAGGCAAGAAAGATGCACATACTCTTCTCAAATGCAGATGTGAAACAGAGGAAGTCTGCCAGGATTACCGTTCAATAACTGCTCCTGTACATTCAATGGCTTCTGGTGAGCCTTAAGTCCCTCCCTGGATTATGCTGCCAGTCAGGTAAACTCTAAGCAGGTGCTTCTCGTTAGAGGAACTCTAATGTTTTCTATGGGTAAATAGCCTAAGGGCTCAGAGGGGTTAATTGAACGCACCGTCATTCAAAGCTGCCTGTCAGAGAGACATATCAGAGCCGGTGAGAAGGTCTCCACTGTCACGTATTCATGAAGATAAAAACTGGTCAAATGCATGGCTTGTCGCATAGGAGGAAAGCTAATCATTATGATTCAAATTTTTGCATGAAGTCAACACTGTATATGAGCGGTGCATCGAAACTAGAATGCTCTCAGTATAAATCAACGAAAATGGAAAGTGTCCTCACTGCACCCTTTTTCACTTTCTATTTCCGATGTGCTGCACTGCTAACCCTTCCACGTTATTTTTAGCATGCATCTGAAATATTATTTTATATGCATGCACCATACAATGACAATGAAATGAAAATTTGGCTAATACTGATTAGTGAATTTTTTTTGTTTACAAACTAAAATCGATTTAAAGGCCACAAGTGAATTTCGGCAGCACAACAGTATGATGAATGAAGATTTGCTGAAGATTGCATTTAAAACAGTATTCTTAAATTATTGGTGTTCTTAAAGATGAACTTTAAGTCAGCATTAGTTGACAGCAAAGGTCACGTAAATGTAAAAAAAAAAAAAAATTCTAATAAAATTAAATATCTCAACATTTTTCATTTAAAAGTAACTTGCTCTAGTGCCAGAACAGCTTCATCAGCAACCTCTTGCCTTTCAAACCCTCTCTTCTAACCACCTTGCTTTATTCTGGTACATAACACCAACTTTTTGTTAAATTATGACATGTTGACTTTGACCATTACACCAAGGGCAATTTGTGATGTTTCTGTTCTGACCTACTCATTTAAATAACCTCTTGTTTTTTAAAGTTTCCTATATACAAGATGTTGGAACAAATAATAAAATTATAAACAAAACTGTTTTGGAATCCAAAAACAACCCACCAATGGACAGCAATGGATCTCCATTTCAAAATAAAATGGGACACAAAGTTTCCGAAGTCTAACCACAAACTTGCAACCAGTTGGTTCGTGGTTGGTGAACATTTCGAGGTGACATGCAGCTTTAATATCATCAGCGTTGACAGCCTAAAGTTTACTTTGCTTCCAGTATAGACTTAGAGTTTGACAAACAGGATGAATTTCATAAGATCATACTATTCTTCACTTTTAGGACCAATGATCCTCATTTTCTGATGACATTTAGACTTCCAATTTAGATCAATAATGATAGCAATTTTAATCAAAGTTTAATTGAACTTACTTTTTTCTCTGTCTGGGCACAGCTGGAAGCGGTGTTGCTGTGGATAACGCGTCCTTACGAGGGCGGCCCCGGGGCCGCTTATCTGTGGGGGCCGGACTTCCAGTGGGAGTGGCCCCAGAGCTGCTGGGAGGTGGCGAGGGTCCTTTGTCAGAGGGGTCTAGACTTTTCTCCTCTGATGACATTCTGTGAGAAAAATTATGTACAAGTAATATATTAGAAAACATATATAATTGTATGCTACGATGTAGACTGATATCACAAAATGCTACATTTCCAGGAAAGCTTTCAATACAGCAAGTTTTTCCAGCAGCTTTACGCCTTTAAAACACAACATTCTCCAACCAGTGAGGTTTTAATTCTGATTTTATTAAACACTGGTAATGCCAGAGGAGAAAATAATCCCTGAGCTTAATACTTAAGCAATATTTTAACAAGCTCGTATGATTTGCTCATAATATGGAGTCCAAGTCGCAACTGAACCACCATTAAAATTAGTCAAAACAAGTGTTAGCACACCTTATTAACTCCAATAAAAACAATCCTCACAATGCTGTTTTGTTATTGGTTGCATTAGATATCGGAGCAAAAAAAGCCTTAGACTTTGGCTACACATTCTTCTCTCAATTTCTAAGGGAAAAACATATTTTTTAAAAAAATCGGAATCATTATCAGTTATCATTATCTATCAATCTATCATTTTTGACTTTTGATATATTAGCACAGCATGAAGTACATGGGCCTCCATGCTCCAATATAGAGTAAATGCAACAGTTGTAGGTGACAGACCAAGTTTCGGTCATGTTTTTGTATTCTTTCTGAATGTTGTGCATATTGTTAGTCGCTGCTCTGCCGGATCCCCAGTGCTGACCATTGCGCCTGCTCTGCGTGGTGCTTCTGCCAACCTGTCCACTCAGCTGACAAGGCATACTGCCAACGGGATACTGTCTTTTCCGGGAACTACGTGGGATCCCTCCCTGGGCTGCTCTCATTGTATCCTGCCTTGAGTAAACAATTAGACCTCACATGGTTGAGTCAAGCCTTCAGTGAGGCTGTGTGCATTGCCATTAGTGTGTACGTACACACACATTGTCTGTGGTAGCCATTGAAAGACCTCATGAAATGGCTTGGCGAATGCATTTTTCTTTCGTGTTGATTTCCTACTGGAACAGGAAGCTGAGGGAGGATAAATCGAAGAAACTGTCTCCTAAATTTAAACAGCCAGTAGTTGCTACATGCTATTGCTAGTAAAAAGGCTTGTTGGTGATGCATAGGCACTGTGCAGACCGATTGGCATATAACATCAAAATACAGCAAGAGTGATTGGAGAGCAGACGACTCTTTATGCTTTTGAATTGCTCTCGCGGTACTTTGATGTCCCACCGATCGGCCTGCGCAGGACTGATGAATCTCGAACAAACCTAAAGGTGATATTGGGGCATGTACATAATCATTCTAGAGAGCATTTGATTGGATAAACATTTGTATATGCTCTTAAGTGCAGGATGACTCATCAATATTCTCAGTTGTTTTTTCAGAAGAAAAAAATGCTGTTTATTTTGTCAACCAAGAATAAATGAAACATGAACTAAAAGTCGCCAAAACTCCAATTCTGATTTCATGAGGTCTTTAACAGAAAATAAAATATCAGCATATTGAACAGAAGTATAAAGACAATGGTTTAAAGGTGTCTTTTAAAACTGGCATAACACAATCTACTGAGTCCATAGCAATCATCAGCCCATAGTTAACATCTTGCATCATCCTTGCAAGTGCAAAAGATTTCCAAACCTCTCAAGAGGTATTACAAAGTCAATAAAAAAGACTAAATAAGTTACATGTAATAAAAGGTTAAAGGTTACAAAAGGATACAGGCCTTTGAATCTTTCCCTCTCTTCACTCAATTAAACAGAAGTACAGAATGAACCCAGTTCATAATTATTAGTCTTTGGATTCATTTTACAACACAATTTGCAAATTTTGTATCTCTACATGCAATTTAAAGTTTTCACTTAAGTTTTGACAGATGTAAGGACATCGATCATAAACGGGTTTTTCTAACTCACAACATGGTAGCAGCACCAGCTAATGCATTCATATGGGCATTATATTTGTGTTTGTACTGCATTAATGTTTATTTGTGAATATTTTCTGTCTACATTTGATACTGTAGCTATTTTGCAGCTGAATTTCCCACTGGGTTCAATAACAAGCTACAGAAACTCTATAAAACTACCCATACTGTAAAGATTTCTCTAGCAGCATGATGTGAAAATTTACCTAAATGGTTAAATTCAAGTAACAAGTTATTTAATATAATACTCAACTCAACTTGATTACGTTAACTTATACCAACAATAGTAATTCTAAGGGTAAGCTCAATGGGTAAACACACAGTTTGTACCTGAATTTCCCAATGAGGACCATTAAAGACCCATCTATCCATGTGTGTTATCTGGATCTCTAATGTCTCCATCTATCTGTGCAATGATGAAGGAACGTTCAACCAGACTTGTATACAGGACTTCTTTTGAAGTTAACTAGAGAGTGGGTCAATCAAATGCATGAATACTTCTGAACACTGTCCTTGCAATGCATACCACCCAAAAAGATGTGCTGGAAACGATTTGATATCACAACACATGCAGGAACCAGAAGGACAGCCTTAGTGAAACAACAGAAGCACACAAAGCAAGTGCTTCTTCACATGAGGGGGCATGTCCAGCTTTTTGCCTTTGTTCAGTTGTCTCCAGAGCTTTGTGTTTCAGAGCCTTACATACGCAGGGTGCCAATAATACCATCATGCCATGAAATACTCCAACGTTTTCCATACTTAACACTTTTTATAAAACGGAAAAACCAAGAACAAGCCGGCTACTTTGAAGGAGAGAGACGTATTTGAACTCTTTAAGGAGTCCAAAGGCTAAACCTACCTGCACGCCAAGTATCGCTGCTGTCCAAAGACGCAACATTTAAGATGATAATCGCGTTCAAAGTGATGTCAACTTAGATGAGATGGTGGAAATATGACTGTAAATGCGCAAGAAAGGCTATAAGTGGATACAGTAGAGGCCTTGCAGCCCGGCTGATTAACTTGGAAACATTACTCAAGCCTGGAGTCGCCTATCCAAGCGGGAATCATATAACGGCCCATTAAAGGCAGCGGACAGTAAAGATGCAGGGCGTTTTTAAACGTATTTTGACGGTTTTATAGCAAATAAGGAGGTTAGCGAGAATATAAGATGAAGAAAAGCTGCACACTCGGTCGAAATGAAGTGCTCGCTTGCAGAAAGGCGACAGAAACGACAAAAGCGCTCGCAAACGATAACGAGAAACACACACAACACACTCATCGATCGGTGTTTACTTACCTCTTCGACCCTAGCAATTTTTATTTATTTCCTTCATGACAAGAACCGTCATATACGTGACATACAGTACTTTTGTTATGTGTTTGTGGCGCTGGGGGGCGGGGGGGTTGGGGAGGAATACACCACTATTCCTCAGGAAAATAAGCCAGCGTGACAAAGCGATATCTTCAGCGATACTGTACACGTATTCCAGTAAAATCCACTTTTAGATCCGGAAAACCTACAATGTTTAATCCACAGGCAGAAAGCAGCCGCTTTCCTTCGGTTTGAACGGATCACTTTTCTTTATTCCGCTTCATCCCACATCGCCAAATCCTCGCGGGTTACATCCCTCATCCGAAAACAAGCCATACAGACCGCTAACGTTATCTGAGCTCCTGCGAAGCGATGACAGGAGCCGAGCCCGGGCCACCTTCGGGAAAATACAGCCAAAAAGATCCTCAAATGAGGGAAAACCGAAAGCAGATTTCGCTTTCAAGCTTTCAATCCTGACGATTTCGATCAGCTCGCGGAGCAAGCTGCAATTTCGAGCAACACTTTATTAACGCCAAACACATCGAGATGATCTCCTTGCCTGGTATTCACAATTAGTACACGTAAAAAAACGGTAATTCGACGCGACTGTAGAGCGGAGAATGACGTAAAACGTTACATTTCTGCATTAGTACAAATATTAAAGTTGTAGCTCTGACTCCATGGTAGCCATATTTGAGTGTAACCGAATCACGCCCTGCGAGCGACACCATGCTAAATAGTGCCACAACATTAAGCACGGCACTCAGAGGAACGACACCCTCTCACATGGAAACGCGTGCCGTTATCCTTCATAATAACACTAGAATCTATTTTTAAATCACGTATTGGCGGTTTTACAAACGCCAGTGCAAAATAAAAATAATATAAACTGACCCCGCGGAGTGATACATTGGAGCGCTCAGCAGGTGAGGCGACTTTTTTTTCCACGCACAGAATTTCTGCAAAACGCGGAACGGATTCTTGTATAAGAACCGATCGACCGGACTTCAGTCTCCATCCAGGCCACGAGGTCATGTGGTCGTGTTCCCAGATGTAATTGGTGGTTTTTAAAAAGAACATTATGAAAATGTGTATTACACGATGTATTTCTTTTGAATAGCCTACCATTCTGGTTGATACTTGGCCTACTACAGATCAATTTAGATATTACAATATAATTACAGTTTCATTATTGGCTCCCACAGATGTGTATCAAATAAAATAGGCTTGTTTCAGTTTTATCTGCTCAAGGCAAGTTGTCTCAAGCGCTGTTCTGTTCAAGTTGTCAGCAATGGCTTTGCATGTTGGTTTTAAAAATCTAGTTTAAAACCTTTATAAATTAGAATACGTTTTTAATGATGTTTTAATTTTACTCTTGTTTGCTCATATTGTTTTGATTTTTTCATGGCTGTTTTACTATTTGCATTTAGCACAAAAGCTGAAACATTTTAAAATGTGCTCATTATTGTTTGGCAATAACAGTGAACATGTTGAAAAGCCAAGACATTAAGGTATATTGACTTTAAAAAAAAATAAATAAAAATAAACCTATCATGAGAAATACTCACTTGAGTAAAAGTATGACAACAAGCCCTGGTCTCAACTATGTAATTCTAAATCTTACACATTTTAAATAGGCTATCATTTGATGTTTCCATCACAAAATAGCTTCTTTTTTTTTAAATGTGTGAATGCTGCCCTTTCAACTGCATTTGCAAATTGCTCTATAACTAGTAAACTTGCAGATTAAACACTGGCTAAGAACCAATTTATATTTCAGGGTAATTTTCCTGCATGATTACAGTTTTTGGGAATATTTCAAAACAATTAAACTGCCGTGGAGGAGGCTTTCAAAAGAACACTGACATAAAGCACAAGTCAGGAGATAAACACATATAAACACATTTTAGATGATGACTAAAAAGAGGCTATAGTGGGCATTTTGAAGGTGCAAGTAAGTCTTTACTACAAAAAACTGGTCATAATTAGCCATGACAACAAAATCAGAAGCATTCTAGGCTGGAAAAGAGCAAAAACACTCATTTAAATCCACACTGGGTTTTATTCTTAATTCTTTTTTCTTTATAGTCGGTTATTATCTTATTTACAGCTTGCCTCTTGTGTCTTACTGTAGATTTTGGTACAGTAGGAAGGTGACATATGTTTTGTACAGTATGTTGCTCACTCATTCGGGGGGAAAGCTAATGTTTTCTAAGATGAAGAAATCTCAAACTCAGCTCAATTACAGTTATGTTTCCACAAAACAGACCATTTCTTCATTTCTTTTCAAATAAGCACATTGTACAGGTTACAAAACAACAGTGTCGGGAAGGTTACTTAATAGGCTACAGACTACAAGTTACCCTATAGGTCTAGTGTAACTATTTCAATTTCTTTATTAAAGTAATGTAACAGATTACATTTGATTACTTTTCTGAATTTCTAAGGAATGTTATCAACTGTTAATCATTTCAAAACATTTAAAGCAGGCAGGGTTAACCTTACAATATTACTCCACACTAATTACTGTCAGCCTCCTTCATCACTTAAATTGAGATTATAATAATTTAATTTTAAAGCACAGCCACCACAAAATCATACTTTAGCACCTCTTTCTACTTTGTGATCCTTCTGAGCGTCAATACAGATTTAAAATCATAACAGGAAATACAAGAAATATTGAGATGTGACCCCCTTTGTAATCATTAACATTTTCATAAGTAAATGTAATTTAATTACACATTTTGTCTCAGTAACGGACTACAGGTACATTTGTTTTGTAATTAAATTACGTAACACCGCTACATGTAATGTGTAAATTCATTTAAAAATGTATCTACTATAATGGAGGTTAGCTTACAGACACTTGAAATAAAACAGAAAAGTATAGGCTATATGTCTTATATAAGGCAAAGTTGTACTGAAATATTTAGTAAATTATGTTGATACGTTTTTTTGCAGTTATTACTAACTTGCTTAGCTAGGGGGCAGTGTGACACTTCATACCATTTCTTCAGCTTGTGATAGAAGATCTTCATGAGCATAAAATCATGCACACTCACTCACACTCACTCACACACACACACACACACACACACAGACACATGCAGTTTGTTTTTGTGAAAAGTGAGGACATCCCATAGGTGTAATGATTTTTATACTGTACAAACTGTATGTGCTATTGCCCTAAACCAACCCTACACCTAAACTTAACCCTCACAGGAGACTGTGCATTTCTACTTTCCCCCCAAAAAACTCACTCTGATTTATAAGCGTTTTGAAAAGTGGGGACATGGGGCAATATCCTGAAAAGTCACCTTCACCTTGTAATACCTATGTCATACCTGTGTCATTATACACATTTATGTCCTCATTTGTCACAAACACACACACACACACACACACACACACACACACTGCCCTGAACTATTCATCTGTTAAAAGAAGTTGTATAAACAATGTTGTGAACTGGAATGAAGGTTTTAAATTAGTATCTGTCTTTAAAAAGGGGGAAACACTTCTTTAGACAAATTTAATGCAGGGAAAAGGCATCCAAATACATTCATCTGCTGTAGCCCTATATATATATATATATATATATATATATATATATATATATAGGCTATATATGTGATTTTCTTAATGCTGTTGTGGCACTATGCTTGACTGTATGTCGTCCGTCTGCCGCAATGAAATCTTGATGTTATATCAAATGTTTAATAAAGAATTCAGGGACTGTATCTAAATGGCAGACGTGGCTACAGACAATCAAGGGCTCATAGTCATATTGTATACATGAAACTGCATTCACGACTCACTTTACTCTGTATTGTGACTGCATACTTGACTGTATTCTAAATGAAACTCTATATGAAAAATCCATCTGGTAAAGCTTATTTTTCAAATGTTTGCTATTCTGCTAAAACCGCAAGTACACATCAATCAGCATTAAAATTATCTGAAGGAATAGTAGTTTCTTTTTTGAAACAAAGTTATTTTGAGAAAAGTTTTAGCTTTTTAGCTTTTATTTATTTATTTATTTATTTTGCCTAAAATTAAAGTTAAAAAATTACCAAAACTGTTTGGTTACCAACATTCTTCAAAATATTTTTTGTGTTCAACAAAAGAAAGTATGGTAAGTCATACACTGAAAAAAACAATAAGTAAATTTACTTAATTTTTATTTGGCAAGTTTTTGCACACATCAATTTTAAGTAAAATGCAAGTATTTAATTAAGTAAAGTCTACTTAACTAAGTTAGGTAAAATTAGCAAAGGAAATAAGTAAATTTAATATGGCCAGTTAGAGTTTGATGAGTACATTTTACTTAATTATTTTAAGTTGAATCTGCAATATTTAAGTTCATTTTACTCTGTTATGGCTTCTAAAATTTACTCAATGGATGTAGCACTGGATAACAACCATGCTATTAAAGCATGTGATTCACTCAGAAACATGTAAGTAAGCAAGTAGACATCTTGTTATCCGTTTAAGATAATATGTCTACTCAATAGAATTGCTACCCAAATGAACACAGAGACCTCAATACTTGGTACACCATACACAATGATGGTGACAATCAGTGGATAGTGTTTGAGTATGAATGGGTCATTCTGAGTAGAAAATCAACTCCAGATGCCCCAAAACAGTAAGTTGCTAAACCTAACAACAAAAGCAACCATAAAACAGTGTAAATACATCTCAAAAACAGCAAAAAAAAAAAGTTAACCTTATTAATTATTCATGCCCAATGCATGATGGGAACAACGGGATCATGACTTTGATATTTACTTAAAGAATCCTTGTAAACATAAAAAACAATTCCAAGTAAAATATACTTATAAGTTCAAACTTTAATTTCTACAAGCTTAAATTGAGTACTAATATAGAATTTACTTTAATTTTTTAATTTTTGCCTGAACTAAATTATTTAATGTAGAAATTACAGTTGTTTTTATGTAGTATTTACTTAACCAAAAAATCATTTTTATCAGTGTATATGTTTGGAAAGACATAAGGATAAGTAAGTGATGACCATTTTAATTTTTGAGTGAACTATCATTTTAACTGCTGGCAAGGTTTTAGAAAAGCTGTATTATATAGAGAACAACAGTAGTCAATAACAACAGCTGTTTGGTTGACATTAACAGCCCATGCAGCCTTACACTGTAAAAAAATAAAAATAAAAGTTGAGCCAGCTTCAGCAGATTTTTGAGTTTTCTCAACTTGTTGTTCTAAGTTTATACAACAAAAAGTTGAGAATCTCTTACAAAAATTAGTTGAGAGAACTCAAAAATCTGCTGAAACTGGTTGCCTTAAAATTTTAAGTTGGCTCAACTTTTTTTTCTTTTCTTTTTTTTTTACAGTGTATATGAGCTGGAAAGGAAAGCTGTTTCTGAAGCAGAACAAGTTTGTTTAGATGCAAAATTATGAAAAAGCTTTTGTCCTTTTGGAATAATGGAAACTGATGAATTGCTCACATAACAAGGGATGTGTACTAGGTAGGGTGCAGTAGTACACGATTTTAATCTAACTCAGTCAAGATAAAGAGAGAGCTTTGATCAGCAGTTTAAATAACATTATCTTTATTTCTAACCAGTTCTCCATTTGTGTGTAGCAAATCCAATCTATTTATTTATCTATTTATCCAGTTCTAATTTTACACAGACACACCAGCATTTATTTCATTGGTATATTCTGCAGTGGCCGAAGTTGGTGCAAGACATATGAAAGAACTTTTTTTAAAAAAATAGCCAATGTACTGTTTGATATCACACACTTTGCCACATGCTAGTCAGAGGGCAGGCGATGTTGGAGGAGAATTCTCATTCTAGAGGATTTTATTAGACAAACTTTTGTATAAGTGTATGCATGCAAGACAAGTCATCAATATTCTTGGTCCGTTTTCCACACACCAATCTACAAACACACCTTCAGCTGGTCTGTGGACAAAAGAGAGAAAAGAGAAGACAGTCCAACAGCCCTGTGAGGGAGACACTGTGACAGGACACAGTTCAAACAAGATGTTTTAATGCTTTTTGAGGAATATAGAGTCTATGTTTCCTGTGTCAGTGAGATAAGTAAAGCACACTTTTGCATTAATCTAAGTCTGTCTGCTGTCCTCATGCATGTAGTACAAACAATTTGCCAAACCTATTGCAGTATAGACTGATATAAATGTACATTAAATAATGTAGAGCAAGACAATATGAAAAAAACATGCATGGAAAGGCATCAGCACATTACAAAAATAATCTCACAAACTCACAGTCTTAACAACGTTGGAATTTAGAGTTAAGTCCATAAAAGCTGGGAAAAGTTTTTTTTTTTTTTTAATATATAAGTACTGCAGGATTTCATTTTTGCATTCACTACACATTTTGGAAAAAAAAAAGTTTGTTCTTATGCATAAGACTAGTAAATATTACCTCTGTCTTGTATCTTCACGTTTATGCACAAAGGCTACCGTATATATGCGCATACTCTATACTATAGTAGACTTTCATGAAAAATGTGTAGAAATAGTACGCCAAATAAAAATAAAAACGAAAACTCGTGGTATTGATACGCAAAAATGGACTTTGGCGTTCATATGATACGCACGTGTTTGGCGTGCATATAATATGAGGTTTTCGCGTGCATATGTTACGAAATTTGTTTGCTTGCATATGATACGCATCTACCCCAAAACCCTAATCCTACCCATCGCATGGCATATACATGCAAAAGTCAGTTTTTGCATATCAATACCACGAGTTTTTGTTTTTATTTAGCGTACTATTTATACGCACTTTCATGAGATCGTGTTAGATCAGGAAATGTGACCAAAAGCTCGTGTTTTCTTCACAGTAGAAATGCTTTGAATTGTTGGTATTCAGATGTTCCCACCTACTGCGCAGGAACTCATTGTTTCTATTCAGAAGTTTCTAATACCTAAGATTTGCACATTATTCAGATTTGGTGTGAATAGAACTAAGACTATCATTTTTAAAATGTTAAATTTAGTCAACTTTTAGGAGTAGCCTACACACTATGACAACCTCAAAGCTAACCAAATACAGGGCACAGAAGTTTGATTTCATCGGGTCTTTAACTGTTTTAGCAGACCCTTTCCTGATGTCAAAAGTCTAGCTAACTCTGTTAGCTAAAGAAGTGTCAGCTGAATCTCTACAGTGAACTCAGCATCTGACTAAACCACCCAGTCTGTGAGGATGAAGTCAATGCTTATCATCAAACAGCAGGAGGCAGAAGATGCTCTAAAATTGGGGTTTCCGTCCTTAACTTCTCAACCTATATATGAAGCCAGTTCAGCAGACATGACAGACATGTTTAAAGGGTAATCACTGTATCTAATTACTTAAGCAAAAAGAACAGGCCTCAGAAGAGCAAGAGTTGAACTCCAAAGGCTATGCGTTGTCCTTTCAAGAACATAAACTGGATTTGCTTCCAGATTTTACATTAGACCTCAAGTGGCAACCATACAGTTCTAATGGCTTCTAAATGCCACTAATGGTGTCCACAGATAAAAAAAATAAAAAAAATAAAATTAACAATAAATTTGTCTGTATAAACAAAGACAACAATTAAGTTATGTTATGGCAGCCCCCAAACTAACATATATGCCTTCTGAATGCGTTAGTGTTTGATAACCTTGGGTTGTACAAGTCTTATGCTGAAAAAGGGATTACTGAGGCAAAAACGAGTGCTTTGGTACAAAGAGTGAAGGGAATCGATAACTTGTTATGATGAAATTTGAAGGCTTTACTTTCACATGCATTCAAACAGACCCTGAAAGAGCCTGTGTTGAGCCAGCTTAAACACAACAGGAGATCTAGATCCATCTATTGAATGGGCTGAGCTCTGTCACAAAATCTCTCCAGTGCTTTAAACCTGATGAGACTTTCCATTTGAGAAAAGACTGACAGACTGAAAGAATGAATAATCAACGTGCTGCTGTTTCATGTATGAACTAACACTGGCCTGTGACTTCATTTGGACAAGCACAATTTTTTGATCATGTATGTGAGTAAATGTTTTGTTCATTCTGTGCAACTCTTTCACAAGAATTTACAAATTTAAGGCTTATATCATGAATTACAGAATCACTTTGTTCATCAACAAAGCACTTAAATAGTTTACGCTACAGGACAGAGGATCTTAAACTTTTTTATTCTAGGAACCACTTAAGAGAGGTATAATCTTGAGATGCAAAACATTTTAGACATTTGTTGTCTTTTAATTAACAGTTTTCACTTAATGTTACATTACATGGGTAGGTCGTTCAAAGATTTTTTTAATGAAAAATTTTCACCAGAGCTGTATTTATTTGATCAAAAAAAGAAAAGTAATATTGTGAAATATTATTAACCTAAAAAGATGTTTTTTTTCTTTTTTAGTATATTTAAAAACGTAATTCACTCCTGTGATGGCAACGTGGAATTCAGCATCATTACTCCAGTCTTCAGTGTCATATGATCCTTCAGAAATCATTCTAATATGCTGATTCACTGCTCAGAAAACATTTGTTGGAACATTATGTGTAATTTTGTGGTTGTTGAGCAAAGGATGAGAAGGCCCATATAATGTTTTTTTTTTTTTTTTTGCGGCCAAAATATATTTTTAATGCTAAATATATGTTGTAAACAGTGAAGCTCAATGACATATATTTTTAATAGAACATATATTTAGTTTCAACCTTCATATACCAAAATATATTTCAAAATGTATTTCAGTGGCAATAAAATACATTTCCAATCTTACAATAGCTTACATTTTGGCTAAATGCAAATGTGGATGGAACAGCCAACAACTAGAAATAAAGTGATTAAAGCTAGATTTCTAATGATGTTAT
The DNA here is from genome assembly GCA_021397915.2 of Tor tambroides. NCBI lineage: Eukaryota > Metazoa > Chordata > Actinopteri > Cypriniformes > Cyprinidae > Tor > Tor tambroides. The sequence goes on from JAFVLL020017086.1 coordinate 17,006, forward strand.
AATGTTTTATTTTATATATTGTATTATATATTGTATGGATTTTTTTTAACATTCTAAAGTACGTCATAGGCAACAAAAAGTTTTCCTCAAATGTGAGATATGTTAATGTACTTTCTTGGATTGAAATATATAAGGTGATAATATATATATATATATATATATATATATATATATATACACATACATTTTTTATGCTTTTAAAAATATATTTAGCAACAACACAACAGTTAGCACAAAAGACAATAACTGAAGCAACACAAGTCTATACACTGTACACAGGGGATAATGAACTAAATGAGAAATGAGGGTGATCAGTAACCAAGGAAACAAACAGACGACAGGAAGAGTGAATGCTGATTCAAAGAAACAAAATACAAACTAAGAGTTTGTGAAAACAGTCAGACATGACACAATGTTGCTCTGCTGTCTCTGTTTTTTTTTTTTTTTTTTTTTTGTTTTGAAACCATGATACTTTTTTTCTGGATTCTGTGGTGAATAGACTGTTCAAAGAATACCATTTATCTGAAATATTGTTTTTATATTTTACATTATTATATTTGAGATATACAGTAGTAATGTAGTTATTGTCACGTTTGATCAGTTGAATGCATTCTTGCTGAATAAAACAATTCATTATTTTCTTTTAAAAAATTGAAACATTTATCAAAACTAATATAAAACGAGGATAACCATGAACAAAGTCTATGACTATCAGCTATAGAGATAAAGAGAGAAGTATATGAACAGACTAATGGATACAGTGTATTGAACTACTAACACAATGACATGCAACACATACTGATCACAGATTACCGAGTAAGCGTTTGATAAGTTCATTCAGTAAATGATTCATCTGACTTATTCAAACCAATTCCTGAGTTCATGAACCTTTTAAAATGAAAACATTTATTATAGACCTGTTATTAATTTAGTTTGCTTGTCTTAACCAGCTGGTCTCCTATCCCCAGACAGCTGAAAATTGTCCAAAACCACTAGCATAGGCTAGTTTAAGCTGTTTCTCTTTTTCAGCAGAGAAGGTCAAGCCTAACCTCATGGACTGTTAAACCTTCAGACTTTCAGTTACCAACCCAAACTGTAATTCACTGCTGCAGTGAGAGTGACACACAAAACAGCACTGAATACGTCTGAGAGTTATAACCCTGGGCCTTGAGTCCGCTCCGAGCTGTCACACACCGGGCCTTGAATTCTGCATTTGCAGCCTTGTCAGGTCCAAAGACTCCATCCTTCTTCACTTCTACCTCTCATTACAGTTTACACAAGTGTTCAGCCAATAACACTCTACAAAGGTGATTATGATTATAGCTATCATGTCTGCCTCTCAGAAAACTGAGGTATAAATGTTTCAGAAAATTCAAGAAGTCAAAAAAAAAAAGAAAAAAGAGATTGTGTAATGACAGTGTACCACAAATAAGTGGAAAAGTATGTTTTTCATCATAAAGAAATGCTTTCACTGAATTCATGCCTTTTTGGCATGGCACACAACTAAAAAATAAGGCCCTATTTGCAACTGGTATTAGTTCATGTAAAAAAAAAAGAAAAAGAAAGAAAGAAAAAAAAAAAAATTCACCTGCATGTCATTTCAAATGTTCCAGGTTCTTTCTTCTGTAGAGGAGAAAAGAGAAAATGTGAATACTGGTTTCTTTACTCTTTGCCATGTATTTCAAGTTATTGAAGCTTCAAAAAGAAGAAAAAACCTCAAGGGCCATTCACACAGAATATGTTTTTGGATTTAAAAATGTGAGACAGAGGGCAGTAAAATAAAGGGAAAAAAACTGTGTTCATGCCTGCAATAGGAAAAAGACATGAGACTCAGAATAGTCAGAGAGAATACAGCACCTCTTACTATTCCAGTCTTCAGAAGGCATACAAGGCCTACAGACCATTCATGATTTCTTTAAAGCTATCAATATTCTTCTTCTTCTTCTTCTTCTTCTTTTTTTTCTTTTAAATATTGTTCACATCATTAGATGTAGACCGTATGTGATGAGTTCATATAATCAATGCCTTGATCAGTGTTGAATAAAACCTCAGTTAAATATGGACATCATATAATGCAATCATGTTGTCAGACTTGGATTAAACTGTTTCATATGGATTCTATGGATGGAAATCAAAATTTCAAACAATTCTTTTTTTTTTTTGGAATGTTGTGTTGTTTTGTTCATTTTGTAGAGTCTAGCGGTTTTGCCTTGTGCCTTGGATGAACTGAGTAAAAAATATTTCAAAAGGCATTTTGTGATCATTTGAAAGTCACATAATGTAGCATAATCAATATTCACGAGGGAGACTAATAATCTACATGACCTACATATATTTATATTTGAACATAATAAATTACTGATTTGTTAAATTTTCATTTTTAAATTGCAGTTAAACTCATCATAAAATTCTATATTAATTCTATATATATCAGTTTATGATATCAAGTCAGTAAATGTGCTTTGTCATGTATGGCATGTTTTTAAGTTCTGTAGGGATTCTTTATTCAGTTTTTCAGTGCTTGTAGTATTGTGACATTTAAAGTCACAGTGAATCAAAATTGACAGTTCTTATGTTTCTGTAAAATATTGCAGTGCTTGGATTATTTATCCATGCAAATTATTATTATTATTTTAAATGAATGTACACATACACAAAGCATGAAATTGTCCCACCCACCTGTCACCTTTAAGCTCAAAAAAAAAAAAAAAAATTGTAAATGCCATTTGATATATTGTCTACCAGAACAGAAATGTCCTCATGCTGACAGTATGAAATAGTTTACATTTTTAATTAAGCACTTAGATGCTTTGAGTTGTAGATATTTAGTTTGGTCTGGTTGATGCATTGTAGACTCTGGTTCCTGTAAGATGAAAGGGTTGCCGTGTATATTCCTCTTTTTGGCACTCTTTGTAGTCTGAGGCTCTTTTGTCTTAGCAGACAAAGCATGCTTGGAATTTTAAGGGCATTCTTCTTTCTGCAATTATAAAGAGTTGGAGTCCATTAACACAGACATCCATTTGATGAGTCTGTTGAGTTCACCTGTCTTGATGTTTCTATTTCAGAATAGTATGAAAAAGCACTGAAAAAAAGAGAGAAAAGCACTGGTCACAACTTGCTAATGTTCAAGTTGACACACCATTGTGCAGGAAACGCAGACTAAAACTGTGACAGGTTTGGTTTGGCTTGGCATTATGACTTTAATGATGATCACTAAGAATAATGTAATCTTGTAATAAAAAACAACTTTTTACATTATAAAACTTTTGCTTTATAGACATTTATTAGGGAAAAATGCAGTATATTTTATATCATATGTTTATTTCAAAATAATTAGGATTGTTGTTTGGTACTGTACTAGATAGAGACTGATTAGATTGTTATTAATTGGTAATAGCCTATTTCATAGGAGTGTGAGTGTGAATTCTTATAGACCAAAAGACACAAAACCCAGTGCAAAATAAAACACTTTCTAGAATGTTATGTGTGTCAGAGAGGCCAATTATGTCTCTGTGCATTGATGTGAAAGGGGCTGCACAGGTTCATTGGATCATACCCTGAGCGCAGCATTAGTCATCTAAAAGTAGTTTATCAGTTCAGAACACTGTGTGACGCACTAGCCATCAAAGTGGTGCATTAGTCATCAAAGTTCACTGCTGAAATAAGATAAAAAAATAGCATGCCAATGTTCTGTGGTGTGGCGTAATGAAAAAACCTGAGCTGGTATCCAAAGGGTTGTAAGTTTGAATCCAGTGGAAATGTACCATTTGATGGCTGTTGTATTTGCTCATAAATGCTCATGGTTGACAGGAAATACTTATGTCACTTTCATGACAAAATTGGCACTTTTAAATCTAATATGCTATAATGAAATATTAGAAATATAAATGTTGTTGACAAAGCGATTAAAATATTTTGGAGAAATTTAAGTAGTATGAAATGAGAAACTATACATTTTGCCCTCAAAAGGGTGTTGTTATGGCATCTACCAGCAGGGGCTGATGGGACTGTACTAACAAACAAAACTATTAGCACTTTTTTAAAGCATCCTCCTAACCAGGGGTTTCCCAAAAAGCAAGTTTCATTGTTACTATTATTACAATGCTTTTGGTAAATGCACCCCAGTTTGACATAGCCACACTGAGTCAACCAATGGTTTGGGGCAGGACTACCTGTTTGAACAATCTGACCAATAGCAGAGCATTTTCCAGGAAACTTGTGCAAAAACTTTATGCAATTCTATTTGGTGACTGTAGTGGCACAGAAATCACAAACTTTACAATAAAGTTTAGTTTGTTAACTTAGTTATCAGCAGTGTTGGGGGTAAGGCATTACAAGTAATGCGAGTTACGTAATCAGATTACTTTTTTCAAGTAACTAGTAAAGTAATGCATTACTTTTTAATTTACAAGAAAATATCTTTTTTTTTTTCAAAAGATAACGACAGTTACTTTGTTTTCCCATTTATTGACTGACAAGTCTCCTGTCCCCATATTGGGAGAAATCGGAAGTACAGAGGCGTTGTGTGCGCTGTGTGAATATGATGTTACTGTAGTTCTAGACTAAATGTGAAAGTGCATTAATTCATCTCACTTGCAAAAAAAACTGATTTAGTATTCATCAAAATGAATTAAATGCAATCTCAGAATATGACGCAAACCTGCAGTAATTAAATATGTTAAATGACACATGTATCTAATCCCATTTTATTAACCAATGTCTTTGCTGCTGACCTTTGATGATCCAGCTCAACCATACTAATAAGCAAAAATGGCTTTAGATAAACTAACAATTGTGCTTCATTGTTTTGTTTTTTTTATTGCTGAAGAGTGTTGAACCTTCTTCTCCTGCGTTCTGCTGTACAGACGTGAATTTACTTTTCCTTCAGCCTGAGGTTTATTCATTACACTTTTTGGTGTGAAAGGGCTTTTACATTTGCTATAAATAGAACTTCTTATATTAAAAACAATCAAGCCCTGCTCATATTTAAAAAGTAACGTGAAAGTAACGCGAAAGTAACATAACGCATCACTTTCCAGAAAAAGTAACTAAGTAACGTAATTAGTTACTTTTTTAGGGAGTAACGCAATATTGTAATGCATTACTTTTAAAAGTAACTTTCCCCAACACTGGTTATCAGAGTGCGAGTTAACATTCTTTTACAGTATATATTTGTCCAGGTTAATGTTATTATTATTTTAATACATTTGTAACATTTTAAGTTAGTATAAATTAATAATGCATTAAACACTGAACAATACACATCTATAAATGAACCAAAATGCATTCAAGTGTTGTTCATTCTACATTTATGGTACCTTAATTTAAAAAGAACACATTTCTGATGTCCACGGCTATTTTAGCCTTATCAATGGCATGTGGGGGTTCATAAGATGAAAAAGTTTGGGAAACACCGCTCTGTCATTTCTAGCCTTCAGGTGACCGGCCAGTTGGTGGATGGAGGTAAACTCATTGGTTTAGTGATACCAATAGTTCCCATCTCTGTCTTCACCATACTGCCACATAAAAGGAAGCTGCTTTTTAAACATAAAGACATTGCTTGCCTATCAAATTATCCCTTAAGGTTCCCATTTTATCTCCAGCATATGGCACAGCAGAGACTAAATCCTTCCTTTGCTTCTCAGTCAACCTGTTTCCATGCATAATCTGCAAAAGCAAATCAGAAAAGGATCAATGAAAAGAGGGGGGATTTCACATTCAGTATCTACATCCTCCAGGAGGAGAACTGCTTTCTGACAAGGTGGTTTTTACTGTCTTTATTTTCATCTCTTCTTTTAGTGCAAAAGAACAAGACTTATCAAAATTGGTGTAGTCCCAGTGCAGCAGAATCGAGATCAGTAGCCTTCCCAAAATCCATAGTTTCATCTTCCTGAAAGTCAAGTTGATTATTCCTTTTGGGTACCATCCTCCAGAAGCTTCCTAACAGATCAAGGTCTATAGCTGTTGGCTTGCATTAGGACTTTGTACTAAGACTGTCCTCCAGCCTGCTTTACTCCGTCAAGCTCAGTCAGAGCTTTAGCTTTCATTTCCTCTTGGGTTTCCTGGCAAGAGGCTCCTGCCAGCTCCACTGCTTAATCCAGATCCAGAGCTGGATGTTCTTGAACTGTCTTGGGGTCCTTCATGCCAACAGCCAAGCATTCTGCTTAGAACGGCTTATTACAGTAATTCTCTGGTGTCACCAGTGTTGTGCTGTGCATCCCAGATTCATCAGCTAAGCTTGCAATGTATCATACATCCAAGCCCACTTTTCACAGTATTACACTTGGCAGTTAGTTCAAACATATGAAAGGACGTCCTGTTACTCTTACAGCTTAATCAAACCCTATCACACTGTTTTTCGCCTCGGAGGATCTGATGCATATTGTGCATGAAAAAAGACAAAATATGACTGAAATGGTCAGTTCCAGTCTGTTAAATTGGTGTTACAACTTCCATGTAGCCAAATATAAGCTGTAAATTAGAGCAGGCTTTCTCAGAGATGACAATTCTTGATTCCTTAAGATGGTCTTCATTCTGGTTCCTTGTTCTAGGTTCAAATCTGATCCTGGAGGTTCTCTGTAATGCAGAGTTTAGTTTCAACCCTGATGAAACCTGAACAAGCTAATCAAGGTCTTTAGAATAACTAGAAAATTGCAGTTGTGTTTCATCAGGACTAGAGCTAAACTGTGTAGGACAATGGACTTCCAGGTCCAAATATGAAGAACTCTGTTCTAGTTTCTTTGTTTATGCAACTGAGAGGAGTAAGGCAGAGCTTCAAAGTTTGAAGAACCACCTTCAAAGTTCAAAGTATAGAGGAAATGGTCTCACAAGCTGTTAGACTTTAGAGTTCAGTACACTTGCTTCAGATTCAACTGCAGACTTCATTCAAATAACTTTTGTCCCACTAAAAAGGTTTGTTTTTGATTTTCTCCACAGTGTAAAGGTGCACTGAGGTGTTGGTCTCAATCCAGACAATTTTTTCTTATCACAGTTTGCTCACATTTTACCCAGGCAAACCTGGCACCATCTCGAGGCCCAGAGCTTGAAGCATTTGCCAGGTCGTTCCACCCCAGGGCAAAACATCAGATCTTCTCTCTCTGCACTGGAGACGCCCTCCACGTGGTGTCTTGTCAAATATAAAACTGAGGCAAGAAAAGAGCTTTTTTTCAGTAGATTTTTGCAAAAAAACTTACTGTACAATTTACTGCTACTTCCAGATGAATGAACACGTGTGCACAGCACAATTGCACAATCATTAAAATTCAGGTGCTAAGTTCTTTTAGAGTAAAGAGTCAGTGTTTTGGTGTTGAATCAAGGAAATAATATTTTCTCGTACTCGTTCCAAACATGTATGTCTGACTTTATTTTGTGGATTAATTACATGTGTGTTCCTCAGAAGAAAGCCATACATGTCTGCAACAACATGAGGGTGAGTAAATAGCATTTAAGTTAGAGTAAATTTCATTTTTCGGTGAAACAGGAGTTCATTAGTTCAGAGACTTGGAGAAGTAAGCTAAAATGGCATGGTGTCTTCAGCAAGTGTGTTTTTACCTCATGTTTGCTCACTGTCTGTTGGGTTTAGAGTAGGATTTAGAGTAGGTTTAATGTGATAGAGCCTTTTAAACTTTTAGTGTCACTCACTGGACATTTTATTCCCAAATTCTTGTGATTAAACAACCAGTGCATCTACATCTGTTACAGATAAAAATTGACATGATTTTAGAGCAACTCACTGGACATTTCAGAGTGTTGCAAAAGTGCAAAAAGCAACATAACATCATTTTGCTGAAATGTCACCATATGCATGTATTTCCAATGACCCTGGGTTGGCTACAAGTGACAAGCGACTAATCAACTTGTTTCAAACTGTGATAAATCATCATTTTGATTAAATCATGGGCTAAGGTTAAGCATAAGAGTTAAATACAGTCATCTATTTTCAGTAAGCCATTTTGTCCTCCTTGCCCTGTTCATTCCCCTCACTTTCAAATCTATGAATGTTTACAAGAATTATGTAAAAGAAAATGTGTTTATTTATTTTCTCTGTGCATGCATGGCAAAGAACTAATGTAGAAAACACATGACTTTGAGATTTTGAGAATAAGCTTAAAAAAACCCATTGCGCTCTTTATTTTATTAGAAAGTGAATTCTAAAGTGAACCAGTAGAATCAGGAAGATGAACCATTCTTGCCTATTGGTGTTCCTAAACAATAACAGGGAGACAACTTTCATATCAAAACCATAATAGTTGACTTGCAGAGTAGATGTTGAACATGCCAGAAGCAGGATCATGTTTTTAGATCTGTGCCTTTAGCTGCAGGCCATGAAAAAACTTGAATGTGTGGAGGATCGCTGTGTCCCCCTCCTCTCGTTCAGTCTCACTAACCTCAGGTTGTTTCCCCAGTTGGACTGTCCTCATTTAGAGATTATTACTGCAGCTAGAATGCATTAAAATCCCTTAATGACTTGATACAACCATTACATTGTCCCTTTGTTTTTTCCATCTGAGATCAGTGAGCTATAAAATACACAACACTGCTAATGAGACAATAATAATGCCTTTATTTTGATAATAATATCTTGTATGTAATGATCTTGTAATCCCTCAAGGTGACAGCACAAATGCACTGATGATATCTCGACTGTTAGTGAATGTTGTTCATGTGGTTATAATGTGAGAGGGTCTATTGCAAACATTAAAAACCATTAACTGACTGAATATGATTTCATGCTAGAAGTGCCTTAACTGATGTGATGCAAGCTCTTGATAATATGATTCTATCAAGATGAAATTAAATAATCATTAGAGCAGCAGAACTATCCCCTCACAGCAAGAAGGTCCCCGGTTTGAGTACTGGCTGATCGAGGAGTCCTTTCTTTGAGGAGTTTGCATGTTTTCCCAGTGAAAGCATGGCTCTGCTACAGGTGCACTGGTTTCACTCACAATCCACATGCAGCAGAGGTGAATTGGAGACACTGAATTGTCTGTAGGTATGAGTGTGTGTTAGCTCTGTGACGAACTGGCTGTACATTCAGGGTGTTTCTCTACTTACAGCCCGAGACCCCAGCATCCCTGCAAACCTACATAAGACAAGTGGTTTGAAAAACAGATGGATGGTTAATCATTTTTTCAATGCAACAAGCCTAATTGTGCTTTTCACTGTTGTTCATAGGTAAATGTTGCAGCAAACATGCAACAGTTTGAAACATCTGTGCTGCTTAATGACAAACATTCACTTTGTTTTTATGCTCTCAGCTGATAACTGTACACCTTCAAGATACATTCTAGTAGGGATGGGTGATATGACAAAAATCTTATATCACGATATGAGTAATTTTATTTCACGGTAGCAAAATGTATAATGATATAGTTATTTTTGCTTTCAATAAGGTCTTTATGATATCAAAAAACTCAAGCTCACTGAAGACAAGTAAACAGTCAGCGATTAAATAAGAATAAGAAACTAATTACAAGCAATTGGACAAAAAAACTACAGTAGAACAAATAGATAAGAAATGCTACATACATTGTATAAAGTAATCAAATGTATAAAAACACTGCCTATTCTTCCCTGTGTAAATTAAATATATATTACTTCTTCTTTAAGTTATTAAAGTGGTTTAGTCAAGAGCAGTGAGAGATTTTCGTTGTTTGATTAACCTGAATGACACACAGCAGGAAAATTAGACTGCTGTCACTTTAAGAGCTGCCCGGATCCAATATATATGTTACACGTGTTTTCTTTCTCAGCTGTTTGCTCTCAAATTACTGTGTTTACGAGGATACTTGCAAAAACAAGCATTTTGACACATTCTAGTGTGTGTATTTAACTGTTCAAGGCCTATAAAGCGGCAAAAATAACTCCATTCAACTCCATTTTGCTTCTGTTTGCATTTCAGAGGCTTAAAGGGGTCATCGGATGCAAAATTCACTTTTCAAGTTGTTGGAACATAGATGTGTGTTGGAAATGTGTGTACACATCCATCCTATAATGATAAAAATCTGACATCTGAGCCGTTGAAGACGCAGAGGATTAACATTACTTTCATTTTGAAGTGAATTCGCCGATCCCCGATCTGCCTAAATGCGTCTATGTTCACGCGAATCATTCGTGATCCAGCCTCACCTACAGAAGAAGTGATTATAAGCGTCATAATCAGCGTGATTTACGTTCAGCATGCACGCGTAGATGAACAAATTTCTTACGGGTTTGGAACGACATGAGGGTAATTAATGACAACATTAACAACATTTGGAAAGCCTGAAGATGCAAACATTTGAAAATGGGTTTCAATGCAAGTTTCTGAAAATGATATTGTTATCATCTCAATGTAAAATAGAAAAACTCAAAGTTGTGAAAACAGCGACGTCATGGGTTTGCATATTAAGTGTTCATTCTGTAGGTATGCATGCACAGGCACATATGTGCACACTGGTCTGGCATGCATAATACAGCATTTTTAGTTATTTTTGAAGATTCATTTGAACAGGGATTGTTTTGACAGCATCATCGTCTATATGTGTAACTTGTCAAAAATGCAAAGGTTAAACTTTTCCATTTTTGGTACAATCGGTTAATGTGCAAAAAAGCTAATGTGCAAAAAAAATTGTTTGCCCAAGTGGCCATCTCATTTACCAAAAATCACATTGTATTTCATGCAAAACTAACTTGACAATCAAATGAAACAAAATCGTAACTGCATATTTATATGTTTTCTCAAGCAAAGCAAAATTTGAAAGTTTACTGAAAACCTATATTCTTACATTTTTGTCATAGAAAAGTTTGTTGTCAGCTCCTAAATGATACTATAAAATCTTACTACAAGTCACTACTACAAATCAAAGAACACTGGATTCCATGAGATGTTACATTTCCCTCTAATCCATCATGCTCTTTCTTTTCAAATATTCTTGAAATATATTTTTCTTTTCAAATAAGGTTTTTCAAAGTTATGAATCAAAAAGCCTGTGTGTTTAAGCCTCAAAGGCAAACATCACAAAGGAGAACAAACTATTTCATAGGGATTGTGAACATGTATGTATATCTCTGTGTTGTTGTATGGAATGCAAAGTGCTTCCAAAAGATGAAAGACATGAAGCTCATGAGAAATTCTGATACCACCCATATCAGGCTTTGTAGCATTATATTTCACTGCACTGTAAAACAGAAATTATTTCCTGAAGCTGTCATATTAAGTGGCAAGAAAGCAATCGTTGTGATCAAGAGACACTGTCCCTTATTGTCAGAGGAGGATGCAATGGAGAAGTCAACAACCTGCCAAGATGATCTCATGTTAAAGGGATCATTTCAAAAATGAAAATTACGTGATTTACGTGATTACAAACCTGTGACTTTCTTCTGTGGAACATAAAGAAACTTAAAAAATATCAACATTAGAGTTTATCGTATAAGCTGTATTAACCAGGAAAGAAAAATGTACCCTGGATGCATATTGCAGGACTTTAATTATAAACAAGAAACTCTTATTTTGAAATCCCAATGAGAGGGTAGAGCCCTGCATTTCGGCCCGGGCCCGACGGGCCCCGACTTTTTTACGCCCCTAGGGCCGGGCTTCGGGCCAATTTTCACGCCATAGTTCAGACGCGGGCCGGGCCTCGGGCCTGTTTTGGGTTTCTCCTTATTTTTATATTGTAGACATCCATCGATTAGTGATGAAAAAAATTGCCGCGCTGGTGGAAACAACACGAGACCGTGCTGCCGCGACTGAGAGTGGCTCGACGGTGTTTAGAGTCCTGCAGCAGCAGCAAGCGCAAGTGACTTCAGCGCAGCTGAAGAGTTCTGCCTTCAAATGCACGCAATAGGCTAAAGCTTGCTGCAAAGCCCCAGCAAACATAATAACCATGAATGTGTCCGCGGAAAATAGTAAAGAGATATTTGAATTATTTACTAATAAACTAATGTTTTCTGAGTCCGTGTTGCAAGGATGAAGTTGCTGATCCTGACTTGCCGTCTCCTCGTTAGACGCGCCTTTAGAGAGAAATGCATCTTTATTGATTATGATTAAGATTATTATAAAAGAGTTTTGGTTTTCGATTTTTTTTTATTTCGTTAAGTGATAATTTAAAGCTTTCTATAGATATATTTATCATGTCTGTGAGGCATGTATTCACTCGGTTCATTTTTGTGAAGCGCTCCTGTTCAAGACGGCGCATCATGTTTGTTTTCTTTGTTTTATAAAAGCACAACCTTTTGTTGGTATTGTGAGTGCACACAAATAAAAGTAGACCCTTTACAGTTCCGAATGATGTATTACTCTTATCTTTATCAAAAAAAAAAAAAAAAAAAAAAAAATGACGGCGTAGGCTATTTTAATTTTTTTCCACTGAAAAAAAATCCAAGTGTTTGCTCTGGTGCCTCCACGTCCTGCAGAGCGCGCTTTAGCTTCAACTCTCTGCACAAACTTATATAGGCTAGCGCACATCATCATTATAGCGCGGGTTTAACGTTTAAACATTGTTATATGCTTGAACTGTTTTAGTATATCTATAGATTTTATTTTAGGCCAGTCCTGATGATATGAGAAGGCTAAATTGATCAAACATAGGCTATGATCAGCTCACTGTATGCCGCTGGCCGCTTGGTCGTTACTTTAAAAAAACAAAAACTTATATTTAACGAACAAAAATGCTCCAAACGTTTTTCTAAATTAACTTAATAAAAAAACTAAACGAAATATAATAATTTTGCCATTACATACAAAACTGAACTATTTTAATAGCCGAAACAGTAGTATAAGCTATTTTAGGAGAAGAGGGAAAAAAAAGAGGGGCTCGGGTCGGACTCGGGCCTGTAATTCTGATGAGCTGTCGGACACGGGCCGGGCTAGGGCCTGAGCATCTCGGGCCAGGGCCGGGCTAGGGCCTAAATTTGAGGCCCGTGCAGGGCTCTATGAGAGGGAGATAAAATATGCACTCTTACAACCGTTTCCAACATATTACACTATATAAACACCATATAGTAAAAACTGTCATAATTCAACAGCAATCTCTTGGCATAAATGTATTCATTGAACGTGCAATATCACCATGTTTTTACACTGAAATGTGCAGCACTTTTTTTATTTAATGAAATCAGCCTTTTGAAGTTAAAGAATAACATTATGGCTGTATTGTGAACTGTCATTCCTTTTTTTCCCCATAATTTAAGACCTCTTAAAATGATATTTAAGACATTTGTTATATATATTTCATGAAAATTATTCGTACACATGTTCTTAAATACATCTTACAGTTTGCACAAATCTATTTTAGTCACAAATGTGAGTGAAATGCTATTTCAGTTTAGACATTTGTATATTGTAGATTTCACTTTAATTTGTAGCAGATAAATGTGACCCTGGAGCACAAAACCAGTCTTAAGTCGCTGGGGGATATTTGTATAATGCAATAGCCAAAAATACATTGCATGGATCAAAATTATCAATTTTTCTTTTATGCCAAAAATCATCAGGATATTAAGTAAAGATCATGTTCCATGAAGATATTTAGTAAATTTCTTACCGTAAATATATAAAAACTTCATTTTTGATTAGTAATATGCATTGCTAAAACTTCATTTGGACAACTTTAAAGGCGATTTTCTCAATATTTAGATTTTTTTGCACCCTCAGATTCCAGATTTTCAAATAGTTGTATCTCAGCCAAATATTGTCCTATCCTAACAAACCATACATCAATGGAAGGCTTATTTATTCAGCTTTCAGATGATATATAAATCTCAATTTTGAAAAATTGACACTTAAGACTGGTTTTGTGGTCCAGGGCCACAAATGTGGATAAATTAGATAAAAGTTTGAGATAAACAGAATAAAGCAATACTGAGTTTGAGATGTTAAACCAAAAAGTGTTACAACCATACCTGATCCCCCATACATGTTGAGTCTCATAGGTATATATTTGATACATTTTACTTTTCTCGGGTTGCGTGTATAGTTTGTCGAGTATTTGAGGTTAGCCTTGGGAACTGTATTTTTTTTTTTCTGAAATTGAATTGAAAAAGTGTTTTGCCCCTTTTGTTCCACCTGTCAGCCTGGTGTTCCTATCAGACCTTTAGTACTGTGACAAGACTCAGGCTGAGTAGCCACAGGCAGCTGATACTTTTCAAAGGTCTTTTCCCTCTGCTCTGTGATTCTGGATTTCCTTCTTCATGTACAAGTTGAGCAGGAGACACTTGCGAGTTCATGGCATAGCTGAGATTTTGTCTGTGAAAGTTGTCTTTGGAGCTGTTGCTGCCTTCGAGTCCTTCTGGGAAATTCCTACATACAGCACAGCTTCAGAAGCCACACTTATCATTGGGTGTCCATATTTGGTTTAGAGAAAATGTACATAATGGAAAGTTTTAATATTTTATTTTCTCTATTATTTTATTTCATAACAAGACACAAAGCTTTTTTTCCACTAATGCAACAGCAGAGCAAAGCATGTGCATTAGGTGTACAATTGACGTTTATGTAAACTTGAGGTCATACATTTCACTGTAAAAAAGAGAGATTTTTCAAAGTAAGTAAATTAAACATATTGTTGGACTGTTTTATAATAAAATATTCTTTCAGTTTTACTACTTTAATATTTCACAATTAAATATGTTACTTGCAAATTCTTTGTATTTACTTGTTAAACTTACCACTTTTTTGCAGTGTGCATATGTACAGTGTACAAAACACAAATTTAGTTCAAAGTTAGTTTAGTTTGACTCCTAATACTGTGTGTTGTTACCTGAATGATCCACAGCTGTTATTATTTATTTGTTTGTTTTGAGCAGTTAATGCTGCCTGCTGTTCTTCAAAAAAAAAAAAAACCCTCAAAGTTCTGCAAAGACATTGGTTATCTAGTCTTCTGTATACTTAAATTCTTTCCAATGCGCTCAGAGGCAGGGGGTGTAAACCTTTGAACAGGGTAATCACTGTAAATTGTTAATATTTTCTGTTCTTGTATATCCTGTTTCTGAAGGCCAGAACTTCAAGAGAGAGAAATGAGAGAGAGAGAGAGCGCAAAATCATCTTTAGCAAAATTAGAACAATTTAATACATATATTTAAATAAATGATTTTATTATAATTTGTTTTGTGACTTTTGATGAGATGTTATTGCTGAAATATTATGTGAATTTCATTTGAGATATAGTATTATTATTTGCATTAGGTATATCTAGGATTGGTTATTGAAAAATCCATATCCGTCGAGTATTGCTTGGATGGTCCTATATTTCAAATATAGAATTTTTTCCTGTTTTTCACTCAGTAATGGTCTTTTTATCTTTCTAGCCTTCACTGTTTCCTGTCCATTCACTATCTAGTCTCTTGTGTTCTTTCATGGAAGAGCTTGTCTCAGAAGTAGATAGAGACAGGCAGACATGTGATGCTTTGCCCCTGAGCCATCATTAGACCAGGTTACCTTGCTCTGTATGCCATGAGCTTTCAGGTGTCAGTTGTTCTGAGCTCTTGAAAGATGACTAAGCTTCTCATCCCTTAGCTTTGCTGATTTAGCAGTAGTGTGAAGGCATGCACACACACAGCTGTTTCAATTGATAAGTCATATGGTTTATTCCAAGAGTTTATGCCCTTCCAACATGAGAATGAAGGTATATGAGGTCAGTAGAATGCTAGAAGTATTCTTCCTTTTCTCCAAATCTGATAAACAACTAAAATCTACTCCATACCTCACACTGCTGTATATCTTCAATGAGCACTTTGAATGCTGTTGTCTATGCTACTTTGGTACTGCTTTTTGCCATTTTTGGAAAAAATGATTGAAATTAAACCTGTCTGTCTGTCATTTGTTTCTTTATAATATCATGTTCTTTGTGTTGTTTTCTTATTTTTTTTTTTTAAGTTCTTAAATGTTAATCTTAGCATAGCATTAGCCAATCAGCCTGCTAGTTTATACAATATGCAAATGTTTATATATACTTGTTTGATCAGGGACTACAGACGGCTACCCATGGGGTCCTACAGCAAACTCAACAGTGAAAAGACCAAGGGCACGTTCCACTTTGCTTACATACTTGTGAAGTTCCCTAAGCGCTTCCCCATTGGTGAACCCCTGCTGCCATTTTGAAGTGTGCTCCACTTTGTGAAGTGGACGAGGGAAGATTATGGCTGTTTCGCTAACGGAAGGCTGCATCCTCCGGAGGTCGCATTTGTAGGCTGCATAAGTCATAAAGAAGATCTTATTTTAGAATATTAACAGTTATAAATTTGACCATTATTCTTAGTTAAGTGTGAATTGTTGTAATATGCTTATGACTCGTGAATGTAATGCTCAGTTAACTGAAATAAACCAGGCTTGATGACGTATGCAGCCTACAAATGCGACCTCCGGAGGATGCAGCCTTCCGTTTGAGAAACGGCCTATATGGACAGACCCTTAACCTCTTGATTTTTTTAACAGACTGAGTGAGTCTACTTTATGTATAAATTTCAGGCAGCTCCATTTGCCTGATTTTTGAAGGCAACATAGAAGTATCCTTTATCTATGAAGGATCCTGTGCATTCCATTTCATGAGAGTTGAGCTAGAAAAATTAGGAAGCCATCTGAAAATTACAGTAGATGGTCAGTTTTTTTGTAAATGTATGCTTTTGACCAACTTTTTCCACTTTCTAATGAGAAATTAGTATTGTGGTAATTAAATTATCACTTAGTTATGACCACAGCTCCCTCTATTTTGTTGCCCTTTATGGAACAAAAATGGTAGCACTTTATTTTACAGTACGTGTACTTCCCTGGTACATATATGGTAAATATCTTGTACCTACAGGCAAATGAGTGGTAACACAAAGTACTTACCTAAAGTGTATGCACATGGTTACAAATAAGAAACACGACTGTACTTAACAGTCGCACATGCATAGTAATTAGTTTGTACATACAGACAAGTGTGGGTACGAATGGTTACTTACAGGTGGTGCCCATACATGATAACTAATTAGATACTTTACTGTACTTACTAATGTGTACACTGTAAAAAGATTACTGTAAATTTTACAGTAACTTACTGGCAGCTGGATGCCAGTAAAATACTGTAAAAAGGTTTACAGTATTATT
>JAFVLL020017087.1:0-12391 GCA_021397915.2 Tor tambroides
AGTCGGTGTTATGTTCCGATTCGCCTATTTTTCAGTGGTCTTTTTTATTCAGGAGATTTACATAAGAAGGAGGAAACAATGGTGTTTGAGGCTCAGGGTATGTCATTTCCATGTACAGAACTCTTATTATTCAACTATGCCAAAGTAAATACAGTTTTCCATTCTATGGCACCTTTAACCAAATATTAAAATTTTGTCATTTTATTCCAAACCTGTATGACTTACTTTCTTCTACAGAAAACACTTTTGAAGAATGTTGGGAGCCAAGCATCATTGATCCCCATTGACTTCCATTGTATAGACAAAAACATTTCTCAGATACTTCTCAAAACATCTTCTTTCTCATAAAGTTTGAAAATGACATGAGGATGAGTAAATAATGACAGAATGCTCATTTTTATGTGAACTATCCCTTTAAAACATTTCTAGTTTCTTTCATTTGTCTAGTAAAAACATCCAAACTTGGAAATACATCATTTAATGAGAATTCTGTCATTTTTGTGATTTTCAGCACATCTCATCATTCATTATGATTTGAAATAAAACGTTCAAGTTCCTTGTCTTGCAAAGGCTATGGGAAGAATGAGGTTCAGGTCATAGACATTATGTTGATGTTTGGCTCCTTTAAAACACTTTTTACACTCTCATTAGTTTATTTGATTTCTCTGCTAAAAATGTCCAAATGTGGAAATACATCATTGCATTTCTGTCATCTTCAGCATGTTTTGGAATGAAATTTCAGACTGCATTGTTTTAAATAATACTATACTTTTTCAGTAGAGTTTTATAAATTGTGCATTATTTGACAATTACTGCTTGATTGGCAATAATGCACAATAAAAAATATTCTGTTCACAGATTTTTCTGTTTTCTTTCTGACATCACTTCAAGATTGACGAGATTGAATTCACTAACACTATATGTTAGAATAAATGTTACACAAGAATCATGATGATCTAAAAATGAAGTTCATGTCATTTCAGATCCATATGTTGTTGTGAAATAGTCCATTGTTTTGCTCTTTTAAACTGAACATTTTATCATAATATTCATTCCAAACCTGACTTTCAATCCTGAAAACCTGAAAATCAACCCTTATCAACTTTGGTTGCTATGACAACAGAATACTATCACATTTGTTTGGCAGTGAATGTTTTGGGCGGGAAATCGTCCACCCAATCTGGCAACACAGCCTCATTTTCATTCCTTTCAAAAATTAAAAATTGAGCTACACTGACTCTATAGTTAATCAGATATTAGTTTAGTCATACACCATTCTAACCACAAAAATCATAACAAATAAACAGTACTGTTTGATCCACAGGCTGAAACAGTGTTAAATGCTCACTCACCGGCAAGTCTGTTTTTTCTTAACATTTCAATCTTGCATCAACTATTAATTTTGATTTGAATTAACACTCAGTGGGTTATTTAACCATGTTTTACTATGTCTTTGGAAGGCATTTGTCTTTCAAACACATTAAAATGTTATTTCTCATGTAATGCAGGGATTCTCAAATTATTTTTGTCAGCTGATCCTCTTTCACCTCAATTAAAAACAATACTGGCTACTGAGTTGCATTACTATTACAGTTTAAACTGTAATTCTACAGCAGAATACTGCTAAATTGCAGTAATCTGATGGCATTAACTGTGACTTCACAGTTAAATACAGTAATTCTACAGGAGCATACTGCTAAATCACAGTATGGAATAACTACTGTGAAGTCACCGTATACAGCTGTCATTTCACAATTATTTACTGTAAAAATAACAGTAACTTACCGTGAAAGTAATGTAACTAGTTTACAGTAATTTACTGTGAATTTACATACAGTAATTTACTGTGAAAGTAATGCAACTAGTAGCCTGTAATTTACTGTGAATTTACAGTCAAATTTTTACAGTGTATATTTACTTGAAGTACCCTGAGATTTTAAAATAAATATTTTAATAATTATCACATTTGCACCTTGGTTAATGGTCACGTGACATGCAGGTAAACTAAGAATTTTTATTTTTTATTTTTAGTAAGTGTTTTATTTTGATTGATGTTATTTTAAAATGATTTCATTTTTATGATTTCATTCATTTGTAGCTTGTAAATTTGCAAACCCCTTTGCTAACCCCAGTTTCAAGGTTTCACATCAAGATCACTGTCCAAGTTCACAAGTCTACAAGATTTCAGTCTTGTTCTGGTTACAGAAGAAAGGACTACATGTGCTTCATTGTGCTTAGTGCTAAAAATCACTTCCAGAATTTCAGTAAAGTATGAAGGGAAATTGCATTTAACCATTGCTCCGGTTTCAAATCTTCAGACACATTAGTCAGTCATATAAATGTGTGAATGCAATTCTGAATCTGCTTAAATGCTTTGTCTATTGTTTTAGAATTATAAACCTTACAGCATTTTGATTTGTGCATCTGTATTTACAATAAATAAACACAATCCACATAAGATATTTTGATATCTAACATAATGACATTCAAGACATTTTTATGGGACATAAGTTTATATATATTAAATAATACAGATTTTCTTGCATATATTTTATGTGTGAAAAGTGGCTTTCTTTGTGAGTGAGTAATCGAATCATTCATTCATTAAACCAATTCATTCAGGAACAAAACAAAAGATGGAGCAAATCATTGAATGCAATGTTTAATGCACTTCACAAGGAATGGAATCTATTTTCTTTCTCTTTGTCTTTTTATATACAAGATTATCCTGTTTAAACGAGTTAGGTCAAATGGAATCAAAAAGTAGTCTGATTATGTCACCTAAAATCCTTACAAAAATTCACCATGGTTTTACTACAGATAAAACCATGGTTACTGTAGTTAAACCACGGTAACTACAAATCAACCATGGTTTTGCAACACCAACCATAGTTTAACCATAGTATTTGTAGTAAATAATAATAAAATTTATAATAATAAGAAAACCGTTTCGTAAGGGATGTAATGGATTATGTAACTAACTGCATTTTTGCCATGTAATTTGTAATTAGTAACAGACTACAGTTTTCAAGTATTATTTTATTTAAATTGATGTGATTTAATGAGTTAGGTCAAATGTAATCAAAAAGTAGTCTAATTATGTCACCTAAAATGCTTACGAAAATTCACCATGGTTTTACTACAGATAAATGGGATGTAATGGATTATGTAACTAACTACAGTTTTTGCCCTGTAATTTGTAATCAGTAACAGACTACAGTTTTTAAGTATTGTTTTATTTAAATTGATGTGATAAACGAGTTAGGTCAAATGTAATCAAAAAGTAGTCTAATTATGTCACCTAAAATCCTTACGAAAATTAACCATGGTTTTACTAGAGATAAAACCATGTTACTGTAGTTAAACCACGGTAACTACAAATTAACCATGGTTTTGCAACACCAAGCATAGTATTTGTAGTAAAACTGTGGTTTACAAATGGTATTCAATACTCAAAAAAAAAACATGGTTACTAAAATTTTACTAATAAAACCGTTTCGTAAGGGATGTAATGGATTATGTAACTAACTACAATTTTTGCCATGTAATTTGTAATTAGTAACAGACTACAGTTTTTAAGTATTGTTTTATTTAAATCGATGTGATAAACGAGTTAGGTCAAACGTAATCAAAAATTAGTCTGATTATGTCACCTAAAATCCTTACGAAAATTCACCATGGTTTTACTACAGATAAATGGGATGTAATGGATTATGTAACTAACTACAATTTTTGCCATGTAATTTGTAATTAGTAACAGACTACAGTTTTTAAGTATTGTTTTATTTAAATTGATGTGATTAATGAAATGGAATCAAAAAGTAGTCTGATTATGTCACCTAAAATCCTTACGAAAATTCACCATGGTTTTACTACACATAAAACCATAAAACCATGGTTACTGTAGTTAAACCATGGTAACTACAAATTAACCATGGTTTTACAACACCAACCATAGTATTTGTAGTAAAACTGTGGTTTACAAATAGTATTCAATACTCAAAAAAAAAAACACGGTTACTACAATTTTACTAATAAAACCGTTTCGTAAGGGATGTAATGGATTATGTAACTAACTGTATTTTTGCCATGTAATTTGTAATTAGTAACAGACTACAGTTTTTAAGCATTGTTTTATTTAAATTGATGTGATAAACGAGTTAGGTCAAACGTAATCAAAAAGTAGTCTGATTATGTCACCTAAAATCCTTACGAAAATTCACCATGGTTTTACTACAGATAAATGGGATGTAATGGATTATGTAACTAACTACAATTTTTGCCATGTAATTTGTAATCAGTAACGGACTACAGTTTTTAAGTAATCTGCCCAGCTCTGTTTGTCATCCTCGCCTCGCTCCTCGATGTTTCCCTCGAGTGTGTTTTCCTCCCCTCCTCTTTTCATTATGTAGATGTCTCTCGCTCCCGCTGACTGCATTTGCTATATTCCTTTTTTATTCTGTATATTTTTCTGTTGATTTGTCTCGCAGCGGGAGCGGAGAGGGCATCAATCACTGTCACTTAGTGTCGCTCATCTTAAAGACGGGATACTTCTCGCTTTCACCTCGCCACCCGTCTGAATTTTAAAACTCACTCAATATATAAATCTGCGGAGGGCTCGAGCGCCCAGCGGCAATCTGACTCAAATACATGTTTACACAGTTACAAATGAGGAACGCGTCACTTCTGATTCCTGCGGGCCGCGTGCTAGTGCAGCTCTTATTTAGATGAATGATTAAAGTTAGGGCCCAGCCTGGACTCTCCGCCCAGCAATCTTATTTCTAGAAGAATAGGGGAGCTGTCATCTTTTGATGCATGAAAGAGGAGGCACGTGCGATTGGAACAAGCTCGCGTTATTCCTGAAGTCACTGTGCTTTCAAGCAGCAAAGCTACTAGAGAAGCTGTTTGTTTTTAGTGTTTAGTGCAGGACTGTTGGCGATGAGACAAAGCTGAATGAGTGCAGATCACGAACTCCGCTTCGGTACATATCGCAGAGAAATATCATATAAAAACAATGGACTAAGGCAAATTTTGAACAATGTAGCCTTTCAACAAAGACAAATATGGCATCACTTTATTTTATTATTATTATACGAAATAGGAAAGCAAAAAAATATTTTGAAGCACTTCTTTCCTGTAATTTTGCATTTAATTTGTAGTTGTAATTTTTTATTTGTACCCCCATATATATAGTATATATATTTAGTACTGTCAAACGATTAATCGCGATTAATCGCATCCAAAATAAAAGTATTTGTTTACATAATATATGTGTGTGTACTGTGTATATTTTTTTATGTATATGTAAATACACATGCATGTGTATATTTAAGAAAATTAAGTTTATATATTAAATATATTTATATATAATATAAATTGTATGATATATAATTAAATATATACATTTAAATAGGCCTTGATGTAAATATTTTCAATATATATACTGTATGTGTGTGTATTTACATAATAAATATACACAGTACACGTATTATGTAAACATTATATAAAAAGCTTTTATTTTGGATGCGATTAATCGCGATTAATCAATATACAGCACTAATATATATATATATATATATATATATATACACACACACACACACATATATTGATCCTGCATGCATCTTGTATATTTTTCAATCTACTTTTATTAAAGATAAAAGAATGCATACTGATATTCATGGTGGAATTAATAAAGGAATGATTGTTTATGTGTTCATTATCTCTTCAAATTCTGTATTACTTTTTTAATAACTTATATTCACAGCTTTAATGGGAATATGTATGAACACATCTTGGATTGTTAAGCATGTCTGCAGTTTTGTGTTTTTCTAGTTTTGTCGCTGTGACTCTCAGCTACTGTTCTGATTTTCTCTGGTTCTCTGTCTTTCTTCACTCTCTCTGAATGATGGATCGCTGTGGGTTTTGTCGGTATGATGGTTCGCTCTCCTGTGGGATGTGTGTGTGTGTGTGTGTGTGATCTATGGCTCGTGAAGTTCTCAGTCCTGGTGGTCAGAAACGAGGCATTATCTGTGGAGTCCTTCAGGGCCAGAGAGGCGAATCAAGCCTGAAATAGAGCTCTCCTCTAAAGCTGATGACATAAACAACACAGTTCTTCTCTCTCTCTTTTCCCATCCGTGTTTCCTCCAGTCACACTCAAACAGATGGGATTATTTTCAATACTCAGGCACAGAATTGTACTTAATTAGCAGTGTTTTACACCGGAATCTTACCTAATTAGAGCACAGTGTCAGTCCTCAGACATCACCTGTTTTAAAATTCATTTTGAGTCCTTACGCACGTTCCAGATCAGTCATTTGAGGATTCATTAGGAAGCAACTAGAAACCATCAAATCTTCTTGTTCTGTTAACACTAATATAAAATGAGATGAAAGCACAGC
The DNA here is from genome assembly GCA_021397915.2 of Tor tambroides. Lineage (NCBI taxonomy): Eukaryota > Metazoa > Chordata > Actinopteri > Cypriniformes > Cyprinidae > Tor > Tor tambroides. The sequence continues at coordinate 6,402 of JAFVLL020017087.1, forward strand.
AGGTCACTCTGTCCATGTTTTGGAACTTGAATTTTTAAATTTTTTCTTTAAAATAATGTCTCCAAAAGGGGGTTTTATGGAAGCCCATTTCCGCCAGTGAATAAAAAATAAAAAAAGGTTATTGTGACTTTTTATTTCACAATTCTGACTTAAAAAGTAAAAAGTCGCAATAACCTTTTTTTATGTTTTATTCACTGGCGGAAACGGGCTTCCATAGGTTTTTGCAGTGATCCCACAGAAGAACCATTTTTGGTTCCTCAAAGAACCTTTCAGTGATCCATTTTTTTTCTAAGTGCACACTGTAAAAAAAATAAATAAAAAAATAAAAACTGTAAAAAAAATAATAAAAAAAAAATACGGTAAAAAACCCCCGGTAAAAAGACTCCATTAAAAAAGATTCCATTAATTTACAGAAAATAACTACTTCACACAATTACAATCAAAAACTGTAAAAATACAGAATTGACTTTACAGTCAAAATTCATTAAATTACAGTATATTACTGTTGAACATTTGTTTTTAAACTGTGAAAAAACGGATAAATTATATAGAAAAACAATCAACTTTCAGGTTAATCGCCATAAGTTTAAACTTTTAATGAGTTATTTTAGAAAAGTGCTCTGTCCATTTACAGTAATTTACTTTTAAAGTAAAGTTTTTCCATGTACAATAGCTAAGAAATAATTTATAAAAATGTATTTAAAAAAAAAAAGTTTGTATATTTACAGGATTAATCCTCCTTTTTACAGAAACAAAAATCTCTGTAAATTAAAAGGTATTTAGAAGTTATTTTATGAATAATTTTATTTAAAAAAAAAAAATAAGGTTATTTATTGATGGTTCCATGAGTGGAAAAGGGTTTTTTAGATTTTGTAAATGTTCCTCAAAATAAGAAAAAAATGGTTCTTTTAAGAACTGATTACTGAAAGGTTCTTTAAGGAACCAAAAATGGTTCTTCTGGCTAAAACTCCGTTTTGAAGAATATAGATCAGCTTTTCTATACAGTACTAAACTGATTGGTTGGTTTAATGATCTGATGTTTAATAATCTTGATTGTTAAACTCATCCAGCCCTTCATGGAGCCACAGATCAAAGCCGTCGATAAATAGCTGGTCTGGGATCAGGTTCTTCTACACCATGTCCATTATGAGGTCAGAAGGTGTAAGAGCAGATCTGAGATCTAATGTCTCTTTAACGATGTCTTTGGCATTAGCTAACAAACGGCTTGAAGGTGAAGCTCTTCTGCATCTTGATCGTATTTCAGCAGATGTCTTTATGGACTCTCTATGCGGTTAACAGGAAATCAGACGCAGATCATATTATCTCGCTTCACTCTGTCGATATGTGCACCTGTTTATTAGCTCCTAAATCTAATTCTGAGGTTCCAAACCAGCTCATATGCTAAGAATGAAATTGGTCCAGCTGAAGCAATTCTAAGATCACTGTCCAAGTTCTCACAGTCTACAAGATTTCAGTCTTGTTCTGGTTACAGAAGAAAGGACTACATGTGCTTCATTGTGCTTAGTGCTAAAAATCACTTCCAGAATTTCACTTAAGTATGAAGGGAAATTGCATTTAACCATTTCTCCGGTTTCAAATCTTCAGACACATTAGTCAGTCATATAAATGTGTGAATGCAATTCTGAATCTGCTTAAATGCTATGTCTATTGTTTTAGAATTATAAACCTTACAAACTTTTTTTTGATAATGTTTTGATTTTGTAGATATTTTGATATCTAATGTAATGACATTCAAGACATTTTTATGTGACTGAAGTTTATATATAATTATAGATTTTTATGCATATATTTTTATGTGCAACTTAAGTGTACAAATATTATGTAATATCTAGGCTATTTTGTGTGCATCAGGTTTTTCAGTGGCAGGCTGAATAGTCTTTATGAGTGAACTGATATGTTCAAAACACTGATTTATTCAGGAACAAAACAAGAGATGAGTGAGTCATTGAATCATTTACACAACCAATTCCTTCAAAATCATGAGTCCATTCAGGAACAAAACAAGGGATGAATGAGTCACTGAATCATTAACTCAGCTGATTTGTTCAAAATACAGATTCATTCAGAACTATTTCTGAACTGATATGTTCAAAACATTGATTTATTCAGGAACAAAATAAGATACGAGTGAGTCATTGAATCATTTACACAACCAGTTCCTTCAAAATCATGAATCCGTTCAGGAACAAAACAAGGGATGAATGAGTCACTGAATCATTAATTCAGCTGATTTGTTCAAAATACAGATTCATTCAGAACTATTTATGAGTGAGTCAATGAATCATTCACTCAATTAATTTGTTCAAAACATGGATTTATTCAGGAGCAAAACAAGAGATGAGTGAGTTATTGAATCATTCTTTCGTATGAGTAGTTCAAAACACTGATTCATTCAGAGGTTTTTGTGATTGAGTCATCGAAAAATTCATTCATCCAATTCATTCAAAAATTAATTTACAAAAACACTGATTTATTCAAGAACAAAACAATCATAAATCATTGAATCATTCATTCGATTGATTTGTTCAAAACACTGATTCATTCAGAAGTCTCTATGAATGAGTCATTGAATCATTCACTCAGCCAGTTCATTCAAAAACACTGATTTATTCAAGAACAAAACAAGAGATAAGTCATTGAATCATTCCTTCGAATGATTCGTTCAAAACACTGATACATTCAGAAGTCTTAATGAGTGAGTCATTGAATCATTCACTCAACTAGTTCATTCAAAAACACTGATTTATTCTAGAACAAAACAAGAGATAAATCATTGAATCATTCCTTCGAATGATTCGTTCAAAACACTGATACATTCAGAAGTCTTAATGAGTGAGTCATTGAATCATTCACTCAGCCAGTTCATTCAAAAACACTGATTTATTCAAGAACAAAACAATCAGAAATCATTGAATCATTCTTTCGTATATTTCTTCAAAACACTGATACATTCAGAAGTCTCTATGAATGAGTCATTGAATCATTCCTTTGAATGATTCATTCAAAACACTGATACATTCAGAAGTCTTAATGAGTGAGTCATTGAATCATTCACTCAGCCAGTTCATTCAAAAACACTGATTTATTCAAGAACAAAACAATCATAAATCATTGAATCATTCTTTCGAATGATTCGTTCAAAACACTGATACATTCAGAAGTCTCTATGAATGAGTCATTGAATCATTCACTCAACCAGTTCATTCAAAAACACTGATTTATTCTAGAACAAAACAAGAGATAAATCATTGAATCATGCATTCGAATATTCGTTCAAAACACTGATACATTCAGAAGTCTCTATGAGTGAGTCACTGAATCATTCACTCAACCAGTTCATTCAAAAACACTGATTTATTCTAGAACAAAACAAGAGATAAATCACTGAATCATTCCTTCGATTGATTTGTTCAAAACACTGATACATTCAGAAGTCTTAATGAGTGAGTCACTGAATCATTCATTCAAATGATTCATTCAAATCATTGATTCACTGAGGAAGTAAACACGCTACTGTGTGTTTCTCAGTAACTCGCAGCTGTTAATTGACATGCGGTTTTGTTTGGAGCTGCTGTATTATCGTTGGCGGATCAGACTGGGAATATTGTGTCTAAAATGTAAGTTCCTCCATATGAACATCTTGTTTATTGAACTGTCGGTCTGAGTCAAAACAGCAGCAAGATTACCAGTGTGATATTGCTTAAATCTCTGTCTCTTCTCTTGTGGTTTCGCTGTTATTCTGTTCCCTCTCTGTGTCAATACATATATCTCTTTTCTCAAACGTTATGCTCTAATTAAGATCTGCTGTATATCGAATTGAACCATGTAAACTTTCCTATAGAATCTTTGCCATTTAGGAAATCAATACAGCAGCACGAAAGGTCGCAGAGAGCAGACTTTCCTTCACTTTCCTCTAGCTCTGAACTTCAGCTTTTGTCTGTTGTCGCAGACAAATCTAATAGTCCTCAGGAGAAATAACGAGTCAATAATTGTCATTTAGAGTATAAATGAATGAGGATAGCGGCTCAGATCATTGATGAGAATTGTTTGAGATCTTAATGGTATCAGATCTAAACAAGACATTGTTGAGATCTTACATGTTAGATTACTGTGATCTGTTTTGCATGTCTCTATTTGTTCTCCATTTAGTCTCATTACTGTCTAAGAGAAACCAGGATGAGATATGAAAATGCCTTTTAAAAGTGCATGTAGATATCACATTGATTTAAATAGGATAATCTTGCACCATATTAATATGAAAATACAAAGAGAAAGGGAATATGTTCAGTTTGTTGTTATTAACAACATGAAGTGCATTAAACATTACATTGCATCAAGGTTTCATAAACTGGGGTTTGTGAGTTTAGTGAAAAACTAATATTATTAAAATCATAAATGAAAATAAATCATTTTAAAATGAAACTTAAAATCTCAGGTGGTACTTCAAGTAAATATATTGGGTGAAAGGTTCTGCTGACAAAAAAAAAAAGTTTGGGAATTTCTGCATTACATGTAACTTAAAACATGATTCATTCAAACCAAAACCTTCTACTTCCTAAAATTTGAATTGCAAATCTTCACTTTATTTCCCACCGCAATTCAAATTCACTTTAAATTGAATTGCAATGTAAAATCATTCTCAATTCACTTTTCAGTTGCACACAACACTAGTGTATCATAAAAACAAAAATAAGACAAAAAGTTGAAATATCTCTATTTGCTCTCCCTTTAGACTCACTGCTGTCTGAGAGAAACTAAGCCGAGATATTAAAGTGAAGACGTCTTTAAGATGTTTCTCCTGTGGATGTGATGATCTTCTCTTCAGATCTAAGCACGTCTCTGATATTTTAGCCCGTCTGGAAGCGTTTCGGTGACGTTCGGTTTATTTTTATGAATTCTCCGATACATAAAGCCTCCAGACCGTTATACTTCATGAGTAATAAATAATCTCTTTAGCCATGACTGAGCCAAGATAAAAATGAATTGCTTTCATCCGGTTACCCATCATGCCGTGAGACCCGGGGCGTCCCTGACGTGAGTGATGTCACCGTTTCTTAACTTCACCTGCAGGCTGTGGTAATTACGGCCCTCCGGCTCCGTTTTCCTCAGTTTGCATGCAGAGAGTCACGCCGAAGCAAATCTGTATTCCGGATAAAAATCTGATCCTACCAATAAAATCAGCTTTTTTGGGTTCGTAATGTTTGAAGCCGTGAAATCTCTTTCACGTGACTCGAGTCAGCCGCGTTGACCTCCGTGAAAAGTGTTGCAGATAGAGTCTGATTTTACAGGATCAGTCTCTTTTCCATCTTTTGTTTTCATGCTTGTGTAACGATGCACCGCTGAACTGAGAGTGACTTTCAATTCAGTTTGAAGTGAATTTGAATTGAGGCAGCAAACAGGATATAGATTTGAAATTCATATTTAGGAAGTAGAATTCTAATAAGGCAAGTTTTTAGAATTCTAGAATAATCTCACAAAGTTCATTTTTATAAAGAGATCTGAAAACGGTGTTAAATCCATAAAAAAAATTGTTGGTGTAAAAAATATTATTGGTGTAAATGAATGCATTTAGGCTGATTTGGTGTTACTACAGAACAGAGCTACTGTCTGTTTTAATGCCTGTTCATTTTATTAAATTTAGTTTGAATAAATAACTTTGAAGGTATAATTATTCAAATTAATGGTAACACTTTACAATAAAGCTCCATTCCAAGCTCCATCCTGAGGCTCACATCGTGTGAGTGTCTGATAATTATTGAATTTCTGTTTTAAAGGTCAGATGCAAACAGGGTCAAAGTTGAAGTTTTAACACTTGTGCAAGGCTGGTAAAAGAACGCTTGCATTCAGTATATATCACTGCCAGAGTGTGTTTGAGGCTGTTCTGGGTCACATTATTGCAAAAAATATGAGTTCTATGACAGATATGGATCTGAATGAATTGGAGCTCTGCTGCTGAACTGCTGTCTCTC
>JAFVLL020017088.1:0-37569 GCA_021397915.2 Tor tambroides
GATAAGCAAATATTTGTTTCAGGTTTCATGGATTAAGGTTATATTTGCCAATTATTATATTCACTTGGTCTCTCATGTTTATCTACAAAAGCAATGGCTGGAGAACGGACATATTTTAAAGCTGAGCTCACTCCAATTTAGAGCTGAACTTTAAGAAAGGAGATCAAGTGTTTATCAAGTTTGCAAATCAGGTTTTGACACTTACAGTGGATCCCATTTAAATAAAAGGGTGTGAATAAAGCAGCTCAGTGTTGCTTGCATATATAAGGGCTTCTCTCTCACGTGCTGTTTAGTCACTTTTATTACTGTTGAGTGTCTGCATTCACAAGTCTGGAATGTTTTGATGAGTTGTGGCCTCAATAAATGTAATAGTTCATCTTGGAATGTCTCTGGAAACCGATGCGATCAGCAAAAGAATAATCAAAGGTAACATTTTCAGGAATATATTTAGAGATCATCACTAGTCCTGTTTTTGTGATGAAGGATGGTGCAAGACTACACGCCACGTCTCAAGTTTATCCTGACTTCATTCATTTGTGGTCTTGAAGACCAAGACATCATCCAAGAAAATGTTCTTGATTTTTGAATAAACCAACAGAGCTGAAGTCATTACATTAAGGTTCACTGATCCACTGGTTTCCTGATCATATCTAAAGTGGCCTCTTTGATATTAACATATTATTGTATTACACGTTTTTGTTAAACAGTGATACATAATTAATGATCTATTGTTCCCTGTTCATATCTACAGTAATGGACATTATTGTATTATCATTTTTAATGCCAAACAAAAAAGTTAATAATTGATGTACATATTGCTCTTCTATGAAATTGGAACAGATGTTAAATCCTGAAATCTGGATTAATTAAAAATGAATAAAAACTTTCTGGTATTTCTCACGAGCATGTACCAGTCCTTGAGTTGTTATTGATGTACAATGTATCTTATAAAACAGAATTGTTACTGTTTTTATGGTAACAATAATCACAAAATCTACCAATGAAGGATTAATGAGAGAAGAACTTAAGAACTTTCCTATTTAGCTCCATCTGTTTTGTAATGGCAACAGGTTTTCCCAGTTCCTCCAACCGACCTTAAATTGTGTCATCATCACCATGCTTGAAGGTAATAAAAAAGGCTTTGTCTACTAAGTCCCAAGTATAACTTATGAAATTAAAGCTTTTCAGCTCTCTCTCTGTATGGAAGGAATACAATCATACAACTGAGTACAGGCTGAATTGAAATGAACAGGTACTGGAAACCGTAGTAACATTTATTGAGATTGTTCAAAATTGCTCTGTTTTAAACAAATTTGATGAATACTCAAATTTGCAGAAAACTAAACACTAAAATAAGAAAACTTCTAAATTTGGAAGATCTGCACAGATTTGACGCTGAAACAAACGAGCAGGGGAAAATAAAAGCAGGAATACTTTTTGGGAAATATTATGCCTTTGTAGCCAATGCAAAAATAGCCTAATTAAGTAAATAAATAATTAATAATAATACATAAAGAAATAAATTAACTAATAAATAACTAATAAAATAACAAAACAGTGACTTTCTATCTGTCTGTATAGACATTCAATTCAAGACATTCATGTACAGATGCACACACTTACACAATGTATATGCAACATGTTATGGAAACCGGTCTGTCTGTGTGTCTGCGCGTTCTCTCTTTCTGGCCGTGTCTGAAAACCTAGTGAGCTGCCTACATAGTAAGCATCCTAAGACATCACGTGCACGTTCCGAACGTTTTTTTCGAGCAGCTCGTTAGGTATTGATATGCAGCCTTTCTCCAGTGCAGCATCCGCCATATTGTGTACCAGGAGACGCCGAGAGGTAATGCAGTGTGCATTTACGACCTACTGATACTTGTATTCCTACATGACTTGACTTTTTAATATTTCCTTCAGATAAGGACACACACGTAAGGCAGTACGCTACTAATACATGCTTATGTGAATACATATCGTGTTATTTGCTGGCGACACAGTAAGAGTGTGCCAGTGCTATTTGCTAACCACTAAACCCGTCGCGTATTTTTTTTTATAAAAACACACATAAATGGACTATTTGATTCCAGGTCCGATTAAACACAAATATCAACGTCGTGTATGTTTTATAATACTTATGAATATGGATTGTTTTTTGTTTTCTTGTATAAATTTGTTTAATCTTTTGTGCGAATGTAGCTAGCGGCGTTAGCTTTGATGTGGCGTGTCGCGCCACGTTCGGCTAGCAGCGTTTCTGCGATAAAACATTAAGATATTTGGCCTTATGTTCATATAGTGACTAGGCTATGCTTATATAATGTGTTTTACAATGTAATAAACAATTTGGAGGGTAAATTAGCTAAATGCGTTGGAAACTGTTTTAGAAATGACTTAGGCGTGGCAAACGCTGTGCTAGTTAGCGGTTAGCTGGCTAACTAACAGCTGTTTTGGAAGCTGATAAAAAGATTCTGAGAAATCCTGTGACTGTATTGTTTATATGACATGTTTGTAATTAATTAATAATGTGGATTATATGTGGATGAAGTTGGGAATGTAGAAAAGCTGTCCATTGAGCTTGACCGGTTTCTTTGGCTGTCATAAGGCCTGTGGCTCAAAACAAGGTATTGATTTAAGGGAAAATGTACTAGTGCTCCTAGTTATAATGGAGGTTATATAGTGCTTAAATATCATCCCTAGTTAGGCATTGTTTTGTGTTCCGTTCCGTGTGTTTGTGGTGTGTTTCTCTCCCACCCCTGCTTTAATTAAGCTCATTTATGTAGTTCTAATAATTAGTAATTCATTCAGGAAGATCACACGGCTTGTCACGAACAGCAATTTGTTAGTCTAATGACTATATGGCAGTACAGTGACGTGGTTGGTTATTAATGGACGTTGGTCCATAAATCAGTACTTTGATACCCAGGCTGATGTTGCACAGCTGTGTCTATAAAGTTTACATCATCCTTGTGTTTTCCAGCATCTGGAGGGCCATGAGGAATGACTTATAGGATTGCTGTGTCTCCTGAATAAGCTCCTGGATGTCCTCTTTCATTCAAATTACAATCAGGTGTGTTGTTCATGTGGCGCTTCTGGAAATATATTACATTTCAAATTAAAGTGGTTTACTTTGAGTTTGCTTGATTATCAGATGTTTTAACAGGCTTATTTATTTATTTTGTAGCCTATGCTCCACCATAAAGTCATCACATCTGCCTTCATCAGCTCCACCTTTCATTTGCTGCTTGGAGGAAACCTCCAAGGTAAATAACCTGTACAAGTATATTTATGAGCTTTGTGAGATTAATGTAGACCTGGGGTTTTCAATGTTTTAGATGCTGCTGACCCGCAAATATTATAATTCTAAAATTTCAAAGGAATTTATATGGTTCCTTTTTGTAAAAATAATATAATGTCAATATTAATTGGAAAAAAAATTGGTTCCTGTTAAGTTACATTATTATTATTATTATTATTATTTTAATTCACTATAGTACTGTACTTTTAGATCTATTTATTTGTTTAATTTATTTTTATCATTCTTAATTTATTCATTTTTTTTAAATACTTTAATTTTTTAAATTTAAAATTCACTTTTTTTACCCCATTTTGAAAACCCCAGTCTAGATCACACAATTCATAGTTTTTATTTACTGTTATATTCAACACTGTTAGATTTGTAAAACATCTTTTTGGTCGTCCTGCAATCTTTCAGTATTATATTTTGTTGTCTTTCCAGGTGTTTCAGGGAATACCTTGTGTAGAATATGTCTGGCCCTGTCCCAAGTCGCTCTCGAGTTTACCCTGATGTAAACACACAGCGACCCAGAGAGTACTGGGACTATGAATCCCATGTGGTGGACTGGGGGTGCGTTCTCTTGAATTTTTAGCACCTTTAAATTACATGCACTATAAATAGCCAATTTGACCTATAATTATGCAGCATTACTCCTGTGGATAGTTTCTTTGTTGTTTTCTTTCAGGGGCTTGGATCAAATGTGCTGCTTATTACTTATGACATGCATGGTATATTTGACACGTTCAGTGTGTTAAACTCACATTGTTTGTACTCCATATGTTTGTATTCTGCAGAAATCAGGATGACTATCAGTTAGTGCGAAAGCTTGGCCGGGGAAAATACAGTGAAGTGTTTGAAGCCATAAACATCACTAACAATGAGAAAGTAGTCGTCAAAATTCTCAAGGTATATTTGGATGTTTGCATTCACTTGTATAGAAGATTTGATTGGAGATATGTTAGTTTATGCTTATGCTTTTTTTTTTTTTTTTTTTTTCAGCCAGTGAAAAAGAAGAAAATTAAACGAGAAATAAAAATTCTGGAGAACTTGAGAGGAGGCCCCAACATCATAACGCTTTTAGACATCATAAAGGATCCTGTGGTATGTTTATGAAAATATTGGGCTGTTTACGTTCCATTGTCTTCCAAACTTCAAGACAAAGTTTGTTTTTTTTCCCCTTCATTTTATTAATGACTTGCAGGTTTTGTTTATGTTCTTGGAACCTTGATGCATTGGCAAAGTATATATGTGCGAGTTTGTCATGTTTAAAACCCTTTCTGCTTTATTTTCAATGTACAGTCCCGAACACCAGCGCTGGTTTTTGAGCATGTTAACAACACGGACTTCAAGGTTAGAGATGTTGTTTTGTTTTTTTTTGACAACCCTCCATAGAGAATTTATTTGTTTAATTTGATGTTGTAGTAAACTGTATCTTTTTCTTCACAGCAACTGTATCAAACTTTATCAGACTATGACATCCGCTTCTACATGTATGAAATTCTTAAGGTAAGATGATTTACTAAAAATATAAATAAAAATAACTAAAAGTGGGTGTTTATAAAGCGACATTATGGAACAAAACCATCCAATATATCTGTCTGTCTGGCTTATTTTGCAGTGGCAAAATGGTTTCAGTTTTGCCCATAGTTTAGGTTAGAAAGTTTCAGCAGTGCCCAAGTGCTCTGCTCAAATTGATGTTGAATCTAATTCTTATCTCTGCTCTTCTTATCCCCAGGCTCTCGACTACTGCCACAGTATGGGAATAATGCACAGAGACGTAAAGCCACACAATGTCATGATTGACCATGAGCACAGAAAGGTATTGGCCAAGTTAAGAGTTTACCCAACATTGAGCATTATTTGTTTATTTCTGTGATGGCAAAGCTGAATGTTCAGCAGCCATTACTCCAGTCTTTAGTGTCACGTAATCCTTCAGAAATGATTCTAATATGTGTATTTTATGCTGAAGCCTTTTTTTATTTTTATTTTTTCTTATCAATGTTAAAAAGTCATGCTGCTTAATATTTTTACTTTTTTTTTTTTTTTTTTTTTAATTAAAAGGTAAATCCTTGTTGAATAAAATTACCTCATTGACCTTTTAATTTTGATTTGTTGAATGTCCATTTTACTTTTTAAAGCTTCGTTTGATTGATTGGGGCTTGGCTGAGTTTTACCACCCAAACCAGGAGTACAATGTACGTGTGGCGTCCCGATATTTTAAAGGCCCTGAACTACTTGTGGACTATCAGGTTAGTGTTCTAAAATTCAGGATTTGAATTTTATTGAACTTTGTCAGTCATCCCTAGTTAAAATTTAACATTTAATGAATTTGAGCTTATTTTTCTGAGTTGTAAAAAATGTTTTGGTCTGTATCTAGATGTATGACTACAGTCTGGATATGTGGAGTCTTGGATGCATGCTGGCCAGTATGATCTTCAGGAAGGAACCATTTTTCCATGGACATGACAACTATGACCAGGTCAAACATTATTTTTGATTTTTAGCATGAACAGACTTGTTAAAAATAAATGGCAGGGATGTTCAGTCATTCAGATCATGAATTTAATAAATTTGCTGTGTAGAAAAAATATTTGCTGGGTGCTTTTATTATGCTGGGTATATGTCTGTTGAATTTAGTTTTTGATGTGATTATTTTTCTTTCTAGTTGGTTCGGATTGCAAAGGTTCTGGGTACCGAGGACCTGTATGATTACATTGACAAATATAACATTGAGCTGGACCCACGCTTTAATGACATTTTGGGCAGGTATGACTTTAATAAACTGTTGATCAGCATAGACAGACTATTTATGAAGCTGCTTAAAAGAAGTATTAGGGCTGTGCAATTAATCGAATTCTATTCTCATGCGCATGTCGTCAGGAAAGCCGATTCAGTGACTGGCAGTAAATCGCCATCATTATTTCAGATGGACAAGATTATTTCAGATGGTTCACTGACAAGCTAGGCAATGTCGCGTTCATAATCGTTCAGTTTTTTTTTTTTTAACTTCGTAGTTCTGTAGGTGTGTGTATAGTCATGTTTGTACCATTTTTAACATCTTTCACTTGTTCACCCAGACACTCCCGGAAGAGATGGGAACGGTTTGTGCACAGTGAGAATCAGCACTTGGTCAGTACCGAGGCTCTGGATTTTCTGGACAAGCTGCTACGTTATGACCACCAGGCCCGACTGACGGCCCGCGAAGCCATGGACCACCCTTACTTCTGTGAGTTCCTCCTGAAAACCTGTGAATGCGTCTCCAGTCTCTAATTTAATGTACATTTTTGCATGTGTGTTCTTTTATACACAGTTGAATAAATAGGGCCTTTCACACTGCTTTAGTTCCAGAACTAAAAGTACAGTACTAAAGTACTGGGACGATTTTACGCAAACTATTTCCCAGTACCATTTAAAGGGTTGCATTCGCACCGACAGTGGGTACCAAGAAGTGACGTAAGCCGGTCAGTTCCTGGAACTAAAACCATTCCTAGTTCCCGCGGTGCGAACACGCCAAAAAGTGGGTAGTTCCAAAATTAGTTCGGGTACTATGAAAAGGTTCCTGCGGTGCGAAAGGCCCTAATTATACACATTGAGAATATAGTGAATAATGGACCCTGCAAGGTCTCCAATCACTGGATGCATTTTTTTTAAGCTATTTGTGACCCTGGACCGCAAAAGCAGTCATAAGTAGCACTGTTAAATTAGTAGCAATAGTAGGGCTGGGCGATATATCTCATGCGATATGCATGTGCATCTCGTTAGTAAAGCCGGTTCCTCGATTAGCGTTAAATCTCCATCACCTGTTTTCAAATGGAGCGGCATTTAATACACAGAGCCGTAGTTCATTGACAAGCTGCGCAATATCGCGTTCATTATCGAAGGCGATATATCTACGATAATGAACGTGATATTGCGTAGCTTGTCAGTGAACTACGGTTCTGTGTATTAAATGCCGCTCCATTTGAAAACAGGTGATGGAGATTTACCGCTAATCAAGGAACCGGCTTTATTGACGAGATGCGCATGCATATCGCATGAGATATATAGCCCAGCCCTAAGCAATAGCCAACAATACATTGTATGGGTCAAAATTATTGTTTTTTCTTTTATGCCAAAATTCATTAAGATATTAAGTAACGATCATGTTCCATCAAAATATTTTGTAAATTTCCTACTGCAAGTATATAACTTATTTTTGATTAGTAATATGCATTAAGAACTTAATTTGGACAACTTTGAAGGCAATTTTCTCAGTATTTTATTTTTTGCACCCTCAGATTCCAGATTTTCAAATAGTTGTATCTCCATCTCCAAATATTGTCCTATTGTAACAAACCATACATCAATGGAAAGCTTATGTATTCAGCTTTCAGATGATGTATAAACCTCAATTTAAAAAAAAATGACCCTTATGACTGGTTTTGTGGTCCATGGTCACATTTGATCCGGACTAAATGGTAACCCTACACTGTAAAAAAAAAAAAAAAAAAATCCGTAAAATTTACGGTAAAAAACTGGCAGCTGTGGTTGCCAGAATTCTACCGTAAAAAATACGGTAACAACATTTTAGGTTTTACGGTTTTAAGTTAAATTTACAGTTAAATACCGTATTTTCATTAACTGATATAATGTTTATATACCAACATATTGAAGTACTGAAATCTGTTTTGTACCTTTTAAATACACTGATAACCACCAAATGCAGGTGGTGATGAGAAAGTCACATGATGAACCAAAGCCCATCACCAGCAGATTTTAAATAATAGCATATATAGAAGATGCACAGTGTCATTCACACAAGCACTAAACACCATCATGGTGAGACTCATTAAACTGAAATATGCAATAAACATTAACAACATTAGATGTAACATACAACCATAATAAACATAACTGATAAAAACTGAAGAAACAATTGGCTGAAAAACATCAATTCAAACAAAATTTGAAATGCAAGCGCAGGGAATTCTGGGACGTCAGTTCGGTTTCCTGTAAATTCACAGGAACTTATCGTGCTGTTTAACAGGTTTTTACCTTGGCATTACCTGATTTTACCGTTAAAATCACGGTCATTTTTTACAGTGTAGCTATAATTGATAAAGCTATAATTGAACTTTGACAGTTATAAATTCAAAACCTAATCTGTTAACATTGCTATCTTGCAGTTATATTATTGATTTGTTTGTTCATCTCAATGTGTTTATGATGTCATTATAACAAATTTAACAACTTTATCTGTCAACCAGCTAGGTAGTGTTACTTCTGACTGACTTTAATAACATTTCAATGAAACTTTCACAAGTAAATGATCAATAACATTAAAAGATATAATGGGTATAAAATGCAATAGGCAAAAACACTAGCAATGATCACACTAGGACAAGGCTATGCTTATTGTTGAGCCCTGGGTTAGTGCATTTCAATGTAAGCGTATAACTGGCTTCAGATGGAATTGATGTACACATTGATGGACACTTCATGTCATAATTTGTCATATTTGAGATCATGTATTTCATGTTTTTCTATATAGATCCTATAGTTAAAGACCAGGGCAGAGGAGCGCCAGCTGCAGGAATGGCTGCTAGTTCCACACCTGTCAGCTCTTCTAGCTTGATGGCAGGTAAACGGTTTACCTTTCTCCTCAGCACTTCACCTCTGTTTGGGATATATTGCCTAAAAATGAACATTCTGTCATGCGCTCATCCTCGTGTCACTGCAAACCTGTGTGGTTTATTCTGCAGAATGCAAAAGATGATATTTTGAAGGTTTTTTGAAGGTATCAGCTTTTCCCCCTCCATACAGTGCAGGTCAGTGGAGTCCAGAACAATATTGGACCCCACTGGCTTTCTTTATATGGACAAAAACCAAGCATTTTTTTCAAAATATCATATTTATATGTTCCACAGAAGAACGTCTTACCGTTTTGAAATGATATGAGGGTGAGTAAATGACAATGTTCATTGGGTGAAACTTGAATCTTATGGTTAAAAAGCATTTGCTGTTATTAAGAGAAATACTCAGGTTTCAACATGTACACTAGGTTAAACGTGTCGGTGGCTTTCACACTGCAGGCATCGCCTCTATGACTCCGAGCACACAGCCCAACATCGCCAACATCAGCGCCGGCTCGCCCGTCATCCCTGCCCCAAACACAATGGCCACACAAGTGCCCACTGCCGCTGGAGCCCAGCCCTGAACACCACCTGCCCCAACAACCCCCCTCTCTTTCTCACATCCCTCTATCCGTCTCTCTCTCTTCTGTGGGCCTGCTTGGAATTGTGAATCAGTGGTGAGGGGGTGGGGGGGGCATTGATTTCATTTGTGGTTATTTTTATTGTTTCAAATAACACAGAACTAATGTTAAGTTACAGTTTTATTTTGTTTTTCTCCTCAGTTGTTGTTTAGGGGTTTGTGAACTCAAAAAGAAACCCATGATGTTTTTGCACCTGTCTGTGTGAGTTAGAAAAGCAAACGGGTGTGAACTTTCACTCGCTGTGACTGTTTAGAAAAACACTTAAATGTCCACCTGAAGAAGGATAATAAAATTAATTTTATATGTCCCTCTAGCGTTCTCGTGCTCAAACCATTTCACTCACTGACTTATTTTTAATTGTTTTTTGGGAGACTTTTTGTTTGTTTGTTTTTAAGTTTTGTTGTACCTGGTATTTTAGTCCCTGTTTTTACAACGAGTCTTGGTCACAAAGTTCACAAAACCTTGTGTCATATATTGAACCTCTCTGAGTATAAATGCAGATAAGGAGTGATTTGTTCCTTGGTTTTGAAGACTATCATGGGGACAAGACAACGCAGATTTGATGTTGGAGTCATGTTTCAGCTCTGCATTTGGACTGAAGGCCAGATCTAATCAAAACAACTATAACACTTCTGATTTGTGTTGGATCATTGTGTAACAAAACATTCTTTTACCAATAATGGAAGCTCTTTCGTTTCAGCTGTGCTGGTTCTGTGTATATTGCAGGTTGATTGGATTTGGTCCCGGATCTTGTTAAACTCTCACTAGTTGCTGTTCAAGGACTTGTACCAATTACTGAGTAACACAATCAATGTACACCTGGTTACGTATTTACCTTCAGTTCTCTTTGATAAGTAATATTCCTGATAACGGAATGTCAATAGCATGAGTGGAATTATCTTACTGTTTTGTTTAAAGTTTCAGACGTTTTTACTGTTTCCAATCGATGAAAGGCCCACACTAATTTTGTTTGCGAGGAAATACGACTGTTTAGTGAAATACACACATTTCTTTCTACCCCACGATTAAATCAATTAAACAGGTGAAATATCAATTTAGCATTGCATGTGTTTTACTGTGGTTTGCCTTTGGTTGGGCTGATTGAAGAACAAACAAGAATCTTATGTGGATGGTTTGTGTCACTCCCAAAGCTTTTTGTCTAGACAAACTGAATCTTTAATACCTTAATTGTTTAAGTGTTTCTTAAATTGTTCTTACTTTTGGTCTTGTCTAGTAGTGAAATAATCAGATGTGGAAGACTAGCTCTGTAGTGGAGGCTGAACTCATGTTTGTCCTCTGCTTGTGTTCAGTGTGACAAGTTCAAATCTAAATATCTTACTGTATTGTAAATTCATTCATTTAAAGTTTGCAATAGATACTTTTGCAGAGATTTTTTTTTTTTTTGGTTTGTTTTATAAATCATTTAAAAGAGAAAATATATTGTTTAAGTAAAAAGACCATGTCACTTGCTTTATTCAGCTGTACGGTTAATGCAGCCTCTCTAATACAGTGAATGGTATGTTTGAAGTCAGTTGGGAAAAACAGAGGCTACCTCACTCACATTTATATGGAATTCAATAAAAAAAAAAAGGAAACAATTGTTGGCTGTCGTTGAAAACTAGGTTTAATTTTTCATTTAAAGTTTCGCAGTTTTCGAGTTTTTACTAATTCCTCTCAGATTCAAACAATTTCTCTCAAAACAGAAAACGCGTTTTTTTTTCTTGTAAGAGAGGTAGTGCTTCTCCCAATCGTCAAACTAATTATTTTATGCTTCGTAATTTTCTATTTTAAAATGTTTGCAAACTTATCAAAAATTGCGATAGTGTAAATAGTTAACCTTATTTTGTGCGATTTCACAACAATCTAAAAATAAAGTAAATTGACCATAAATAAATCGACATAAAAATCAAATAGACACATGCCTTAAAAAGCTAGTATGTGTAATAGCGCTAGAACTGTCTTTCATTTGTCCTGTTTTTCCTGGCCGTGAAGATTTTTCATTTGGAGCAAAGGCTTTCACATTCTTTCTTGAGCTTTTTCTGCCATCTAGTGGACATATAAGAGAATTGTTTCTATTTTTTATTTTAAAGATATTTTTGTCATCTCAACAAATGGGGATTGTTACAGAAGTTCTTACAGAATATTTAGTTGTTTTGTTTGAAAGTGTTTCTAATTAGAGGTAAAGTTGGACACTGAAATTTAATCATTATTCTTGTGAATATTCTTATATTACTAACAATAACACCAACAAACATTTAGTTCTGAAACCTTTTCCTACAATTCCTAACCCTAATTAAGCCTTAAGCTTAAACCATGTGTTATGTTTTATTAATTACATTTCCAATTAAATTTTGTTCTAATTAAAAGTAAGTGTCTCTATATTGAAAGTGTCCCAAATAGCTGGTAAGTCCTGAGAAAATTGAGATTTTTTTTAAATCCGTTTGAAGAAGCATTTCTGATTGTAATTTTAAATACTCCTTCCTTTATTATTAGCATATTAAATCATATTGTGTGGTGGGTATGTCATTTAAACAATTTTAATACCATTTACTACCAAATTAACAAAGTGTCTTACTTTACCTGTATTCATCCTAAACGTTATTATCCTCATTGTAGAGATCAATTCTGATGTGATGCTTTTTATTTAAAAAGATCTTTTCCTCAAGTGTTACATTAAAACCACTTTTGAGAAGCATATAGGGTAAATGATGGATGAAAGCCTTTAATTTAATGGTTTCCTATTTCTTCACAATGGCACAAACAAAATCCTTCAGTGGATCTCTGTGAAGGAAAGGAAATGCCATGGGGTGAATTCAGCCATGCATCCCCTTATTATTATAAAACACACCTGCCATTCAGAGTAAAACAGGTCTTTGCTGGTTTCTCAGGCCTCATCTCCAGTGTCCCTGTAAGGGGTCATCTATGACCCTATTGTCCAGATCAGCGACCTGCACTCGTATAAAGCCACAAATGACGCATGAACCCTTCAGAAGGACATCAGCGCTCAACATGAAGCTGTAAGTTACCAAACTACTCTCTTTTATTTGGATTTATTTTGTTGTGATATGTTTAGTCAGGATTTTCCACACTAAAATACAAGATCCGTGTTACTAGTTTTCAAATATGTAGGACTGTTTTATGAGTGCTGGTGTAAAATTAATGATATTGCACAATGAGAGAGACAGCTTGACAATATTAAATGTGTGTTTAGGTTTCATTTACGTCGACGTTTGGAAAATGTTGTAATTTTCCCTTTCGTTCTCCCTCCTGGCTCAGGATCAACATCTGCCTGACTCTTCTAGTCTTTATAAATGCTGTACATTCAGCAGCTATGAGAGGTAAACTTCATTTTATTTGTGTTTAGGTTTTAGACAATATAGTATTCTAATTATGATTATGTTTAGCACAGTTATATATTTGCTTTGAAAATATAATTATTCTAAATAATTCATAATGACATAATTCACTCTATATGTTAGAAGGAAGTGAAGATTTCTTGCGTTTTTTGAAGGGTGAGCATTTTTTTTCCTGCTAAAGGAATAATTTTACATTCATGTTACATTCATTATTTATTCTGATTTTGTATATTCTCTCCTCAGATGCATTTGAAATGAATCTGCCTCTTGACCACACTGATCCAACACCGCTCTCAGGTCTGTGAATTGTTTCTTCAGAGTATGACCTTTCTTGAGTCTGTTGCATGGAAGTGAAGAGCATTTAATACTCTATCAGAAAATAGTCTGCTGTGCTATTGGTTGTTGGTTTCTGACCTCAGGAGCCCTTTTTCCTTAGAAACGGATCTAGCAACAGAGATTCTGGATCCTGTACATCCGACAGATCCGACTGCAGGTCAGTGATTAGACAGTGTTGGAAAAACTGATGTAATATTCAGACCTGTATGTTTGATGATTTAAGAAATTCCTGACAGTCCTAAACGGGATGTTATTTATTTGAAATTATTTAACGTGACTTTTCTCTCTATTATACAGAATGTAAAGCCCCAGAAATTGTCATCAACTCTGCTGGTATGTTTTATCATTTCTTATTATTTTATTTCTTTTTTTTTTTTTTTGTCAAAACATATGTGTTTGCACTTTGGATATATCTCTTTAAAAATTCATGTGTCTAAAAAGTTGTTTTAATTAATTTAGACTTTTCCAATACAACACCCAAACCAAATCTGGTAGATCTTGCAGGTAAATTAACAAAAGGCTGATGTTTGAATATTATTTTGTCTACTGATTTTTAAAAAAACGCATGATCTCTCTAATTTATCTTTCCTTAGATGTTGCTGAAGCGAGATCAACTGAGAGTAGCAACTCAGGTGATCAATCAAGTAAAACACATGAAAAATAAAGCTAAAACTTATATATTTGTTTAGATATTTATTATTTCTTAACTTCCTTTTTAAACAGACAGCAGATTAGCTGACAGAACATCGACTGAAGACAGCAGAGGTAGAAACCTGTATTATATTCATTATACTTCTGCATGCAAGCTGTTAGATGATTTTTGCTATTTGTAAGTTATTTGACAGAAACATTCCAGCCTGTAAAATATAATCACATTTTGTCTAGTGGCATGTAACTAATTCAATATACTGTTTGCTTCAGAAGGTGACAGCGACAAGAGGTTACAGCTGAGAACAGCACTCACAGGTATGCTGCTGGATTTAATGTGATTGTTGAAATAAATTGTTTGTTTTTTTTTACTTTTATCTTGTATGCTTTGTCACTGACATACTCTGGTCAACAGACACCCACAAAGCATTACAGAAGCATTATGGGAACTCAGCAGGTAAGCAATAGTTCCATCTGTTCTCACCCTGCATGCTACTGTTTGTTAACACATCTGCTGATGTGATATTTTGTGTTAATATAGAGAGTATGAGTATGGACAGGACTGACATGGACACAGACGTGACTGAGGGCTCAAACAAACATAATGATGAAGCAACAGGTATGTAGTTTTATACTGTATATGTGATAAAATCTGCTATTATGTATTATGTTTAAACAAATGTTTAAGTATTTAAATACATACACTAAGTTTGGGGTCAGTTTATGTTATTTTATGTTTTATTTTATTTACTTTAAAGAAATTAATACTTTTATTCAACAAGGATGCATGGAACTGACCCCATAATAACAGTAAATACATTTATAATGTTGCAAAAGATTTCTATGGTAAATAAATGCTGTTCTTTTTAACTTTCTAGTCATCCATTCATCAAAGAATCTGTTTTTCACATTGATGATAATGAGAAATATTTATTATGCACCAAATCAGCATGTTAAAATCTGTTAAAATAAAAACAGTTCTTTTAAACTGAAATAATATTTAATCAAATAAATAGATACTTTGAAACATTGAAAGAAACCTTTCAACAGTAGTTGCGTCTGATAAAAGGGAATTTTGTCAACTTTTAGGAGTATTTATGGTCTTAAAGTTAACAGACACAGACTAAAAGCTATAAAACTCAAATTGTAATTTCACAAGGTCTGTAAATAAGTCATGTTTTGGCTCACTAAATAAATTGGGTATATATATTTTTTACTGAAAATATCATCTTACAATTCTGTGTAGTGATGGAGGACATTAGTAGTCAGGAAATGGACAGACCTGAGGAGAACGGGAGATACCGACTTCTAAGGACCCAGAAGATGTTAGAAAAACACAACTCTGTGGTCACAGACACAGGCAGACAAAATCTGGACTTTATGAAAGAGATGGATCCCATAATTCAGAGTTTTGCCGGTAGAATGAACCTCATAGACCAGACTGGTAAACCACATGATACTGATAAATACCAGCAGGAGAGCCACAAAAGAGCGGTGGATTTAGACAGCCCAGAGTTTGTGGACACCCTGGATAGACCAGACCTGTATGCTGACAGTGAAGAACGTGGTGGTGGTCGAGGAATATTTCAGACACAAATCTCAGGTTAGTCCACTATAAAACCATTTCACTGATAAATAATCAGACAAACACTGCTAATGAGACTTTGATTAATATTATGCAGGAATCAAAGTGAAACTGAACTATGCTGCTAACCAGGACACACTGGAAGACACCAGGGAACTGGCCGATCGGCTCCCAGGATGCACTGAAACATCTGTTGAACATCCCATGGAAGAGAACAACAGTCTGGATGCCCCTAATGTAGACCAGAAGATTCAAAAGGACACAATGAGCTATCAGAACCAGCTGAGGAAAATATGTCCCACTAAGAGAAAACGAGCATCCAACAACCCAAGAGCACAGCTGGATTTAGAAAGTCCAGAAAGAGTGAACAGTGAACTTTTGGACAGAGACAACAGCAGAGAGAGGCTAGAACATCATGTGGCGGTTCCGCTGTAGAGTTACTTTTTGCAGAATATCTACTTGTTTTTTTGTTTTTTTTTAATTTTGACAGTGTGATTTTAATGTCTATTGGAACTAATACCTTTTACTTGGTTTGTTTGTTGGACTTGCATAAATAAACCATTATTAATCGCTTTTAAGATGTGAACATTATTGAAAATATATATAAATTATAAAACAGCCTCCTTAAGACACATTTTGCAAAATAAATAAAAATAAATAAATTGTATAAAAAAACCACTACTACTACTACTCCTAAATTATTATTATTATTATTATTATTAGCACAGACTGAAGTGTTAATGGGTTTTTTTTTAAAGAAATGTCCAAATGCTAATTATAATATTATTAATAGTAATATCATTAATAATAGTAATTGATAATTATATAATATTTTTAATAATCATTTAAGAATTTTATTTAATAATAATGATTAGTCATGTCTGTCCATTTATTTCTTTTAGTTTTCCCCCAGTATTTAGTATTTTGTACAATTTGTATATATCCGAAAATTTCCATTAAAGTGTAATGTCAGATAATACGGCATTAGAAAGTGCAAGGAAAAGCTACACTACCAAAAGTGTCCCGCTTTACCATTGTTCTCCCTAAGTACCTATATTTACTACATAGTACACCTTGTTTAAATGCCCTTAAACGTCCTCCATATGCAGTTAATGGCACTAATGTTCCATTCATTCCAATGAACTGATTTGTGTCCCACTGACAGTATTTTAAAAGATTTAAATGGCTTTTTTCAGGTCAGAGGTTAGCAACGGTGCTTTTTCTGCTAAATTTAGTCCCAGCTCGCACAGAATGGCTTGCTGTGAGTATATCATTGATTTAACACAGCTAAATTATTAAATCTCTCAGCATGTAGCTTTAGACAGACAAATTGAGGGTATTTATCAGCTATGACAAGACAGCTCGCAGCTCTATAGACGCGATGGTGATGAGTGTGTCTAATACGTTGGCCAGATCCCCCTTTCCTATCCGTTTATCAGACAGATCCCACTCTCTTCTCCATTTATCATATAGATCTCATTCCCACGGGTGCTTATTTGTCCTGCGGTGTTGATTTTGGTGGGTTTTCACAATCAGTGTCCAACTGACTGTATGAGAGGGGCTGCAGGTACCGTTGGCTCGATGGCGTCCTGTTGGGGTCATAAATCATGCAGTCTCTCGACTATGGCAGGCTTCATCAACTCTACCAGACCTCGGAGAGTCTTTTTCTTACTCGTAATCGTGACAGAGATGTCAGCATGTCTAAGGAGATTTACAAGAGATTCTCACTCAAAGCAATTGTGAAAAAACAACTCCACTCACAGCTGCGCGGCTGGTCCAGCAGGCCTATCGATCTCCACACGGCAATATTGGAGATTATTGAAGACACATTCGTCTGCAAAAAGACCATCAAATTACAACTAATCCTGTTGAATGAGAGACATAGATCATATGAAACAAAACTTCCTACCAGGCCGTTATGAAAATCATTAAAGTGGTCTAAATCAAGCTCAATCGCCTGCACTTTGTGTTGATTCAACTTGTCCCTCATTTTATTTGGGAAAAAAATCTAGTTAAGCTCAGTCGACCTTATGTGGCACAATGCTGATTCAATTTGTCCTTTCTTTTATTTTGGAAAAAAAAGACAAAAAAAACACCACATTCAGGGTTACAAGTGAGGCAACTGTAAGTGAAAGTGGCCAATCTGTAACCATAAAAATACTCACTCATACTCATTTCAATAGTGCAGCCACAAGATATAAACATTAAGTTTGTGTTTATCAGTGCTAAAAATCGATGCAAAAAATGCTTATAATTTAGTGCTTCAATGCCATGTCAATACCTACACTGTAAAAAAAAAGGATTTTTTGAAGCAGTAAATAGAACAAAGATTATTGAAGTAGGTTTTACAAGAAAATACTATTTCAGTTTTTCTAAATTTCATGTTTAATCCAATGTTTTACTTGTGTTTTGGTAATTGTGTGTGAAATTTACTGAATTTTTCAATTGTAATTAAGTGTGAAATTTACTGAATTGACTGCACCAATTTTTAATGCAAAAATCTAAAACGACTGAAGAACAAATTTACAGCTCAAATAATACAAGTTTTAACAGGAAATGTAGTAAAATTCGTAGTATGTTTTTCTAAAATTATAAGCTTCACATTTAGACTTTTAAAAATAAAGGTTCAAAAAGGGGTTTTCTCAGTGATGCCATAGAAGAACAATTTTTGGTTCCCCAAAGAACCTTTTAGTGAACAGTGTTAATAACATTGCTGTCTATGGGAGGGTCAGAGAGCTGTCAGAATGCATCAAAAATATCTTAATTTGTGTTCAGAAGACGAACAAAGCTTTTACGGATTTGGAACGACATGAGGGTAAGTGATTAATGACAAAATTTTCATTTTGTGGTGGAGTAACCCTTTAAGAGAGTATGCTTTGAAATCTTCCAGAAATTGTCCCTTTTCGCTTTCATTGCAGGTGCCTCACTGCAACGTCGATTTGGTTGTTTCTTCTCTTTTAATGAGAAAGAGGAACAAGTCAAAATAGTTTTTGTGGTATTAATACCACATTATTCCACAAATGCTGTCAGCTGAGTTTAACTCGTATTGAACCCTTTAAAGCATCTTTTAAAATTATTACAGACCTTGTAACAACGTTGAACAGATCTAGTACTCAATGGCAATCGCCCAGTTTTAGGAGTCATACTGTATGTTTTCATCTCGTTCGGTTTTACAGCAATAGTTCCCACGTGTGGAAGGTGACAAGGGGCAACTGGTCTGACACATCAAAGCCTGTCAACATAACACAAACAATGGACATCAGCAGATTGTACAGTGATGTAAATCTGTCACTTTTTGACATTAAGATAATTATTTCAACATTCACAGTCTCAGTCTATGATACTTCTCACGAAAAAGATGTTGACCCGTTACGCATCTTGTGTGCATTAAATCTAGAGATATTTAACATCTCCAGAAAGATCTATCAGTGTCTTGTGTGTTTATATGTGCACTGCACAGGTATTTTATATGTAAAGCTATACAGTAGGCCTACACGGCAGCAGACGATTCACAAGTAATCAATCTTTATAGACCAAAAATAGCCTTTAAAAAAGACTTGGGGTTTTTTTTATGGGTCAAAGTTGTCAATCCTGTCCAAGAACACCAACCACGGTGCTCCACATTCTTCAGATTCCTCATTTATGGTGGTTCTGTCCTGGGATTGAGCCCTGTAAAACCAAGTGCTTCACCGAGCACCATCAGCACATCCAGCTGGTCTCAGGCCATGCTGGATACACTGACCTGAATGCTGTCTGTGTGGTTTGATGTTGAATATATTTAAGCTTCATATAAAATAAATAAGTCAATCTGAGTTTGTGTGTCATATTTCAGCTTGATACACAAAATTGGAAAACTGTGGGAACCTATTTAAATCCCTCTGAGACACAACTCACCGTTTTGCCATTTAACCAAAATCACTTAAATAAGTTCCCTGTTGGTTGTGGTTGTCTACTGTTTTTTTTTGTTTGTTTGTTTTTTTAAATCATTCTCTTTATACCACAGTCTTTTTCAGTTGGCTTCTCATTTTAAAACAGACAGACAAAGAAAAAATGTCTTGTACTTAAATTTAGCTCATTATAGATTGCACCTATTCACAGAACTCAAAGCTTCTTACCCTCTGTGATTAGCAGGACGCCTAAATAGCCATAAAAAATCAAAACAGATACATTTTGCTCATTCACCTTATTTAGTGACCAACTTTGACAAATCTGTAGGTTGTTTGAATATCTTTATACATTGCTACACCAGTAGATGGCGAACAGGTGACTTTTCGTGTATTATGAGTGAGTTGAATCATTCACTCAAACGATTCGTTCAAACAGTGATTCATTCAGAAACGCCACAAACGTGTTGCTTGAAGAAAGGCGACGGATGATTCTGATGTGGTTCCAGATTTGGATATATTTTCGTTGAAAATAGACAAAGTAACTGTGGGAATGTTGTGTCTAAAATGTAAGTTGCTCTACTCAATATTTCCTTTTTGTCTATTCAGTTGTGTCACGCGGATGTTCGAAGTGTTCGTGTTATTTTGCGTTATATTATATTTAATGTAAATACGGAATGTGTATACATTTCCTTGGGTTTTTACTGGACGACCCAGGAGTCTGTTTGATCCAGCGTTTCATTGGAAAATTGGTAACTGCATGTCGAATGTTTAATGTTCCAAATTTATACAGTACATACCTAGAGATCAGCCAGTTGGCTCTGTTAAGTGACCACTTTGGACGGATAAATATACTATAGATATTACATCAAAAAGTATTTTTCTCTGCCCAGATTTTGAAAGACCAACAAGAATAATGAGACTCTGCTGAAACATGAAATGCTATGAGCGAGACCTAAATGCTGACAAAGCTGATGGGTTTATTGGTCATCAAATAGAGTCTCGATTACATCTTTGCTTTGTTACAGACAAAACCAAATCATGAGTTTGTAATAATGACTGAAGCCTCGTTTGAGTTGCTGTCGCATGATGACTGCTGGATAGCTTACCATCTGCCAATGAGTCTGGTTCTTTTCAAACCCCTGAAATCTTCCGGCTATGGGTCCAGAAACCCCCTGCGGCCCCCAATGCAGTTTGTCCTCAGACCCAATGCCGAACCACACACCAGATCAGGCATGTGTGCAAATATGCGTGTATGTTCACCATGGAGAGCTGTTTCCGTCTATGTGGAGTGAGGGGGAACATGTGTGACCGCTCCATGTCTGGCTGCAGCCTCTGTGGGAGGAAGTGGGGTTTTATTCTGCA
Source organism: Tor tambroides (assembly GCA_021397915.2). NCBI lineage: Eukaryota > Metazoa > Chordata > Actinopteri > Cypriniformes > Cyprinidae > Tor > Tor tambroides. The sequence goes on from JAFVLL020017088.1 coordinate 20,723, forward strand.
GTGGCTTTTCCAGGCGGAACAAGGAATGGGAAGGAGATGCAAAGGGAGAAAGAGGAGAAGGAAGAGGAGAGAGACTAATTTCGTCCGATTCCAGCACCTCGCAGAGAGCCTTCACACAAAAGCATGTTATTCAGAGCCTGTCGGAGTAAAATCAGCAATTTCCAGATATTAAATGATGGATGAAATGAGTGTGTGTGAAGCGGGTATAGGGGGTCTTGTGGGTTGGGGGAATGTCAAGAAATAACTCCCAGAATCCTTATTCAAAACTTTAATGTAGCTCATTGAAGGATCTGATCAGTATCTTTATGTCTGGTTTATTTTCAAACCCAACATCTGGGCTCAGAGCTTCAGGAATATTTGCTGACTTTTTGCTCTACTGTTAAGTTCAGTTCCTTTGTGCTTTATTGGAATTGGGTGTTTTTTTAACTATATAGACTCTTTTATGTCCCAGGTGTTGATTTTAATTACAGTTAACAACTAACTTTTTGAGTTTTCTTTCTTTAGTGAACGTCATATTATAATTGTCATTGAAATGTTTTTCCATACCTTCATATTTATATTTTTGCTATTTTGTAAATTGTCTGTATATGTATAGATTTTTTTGATGACTTTAAATCTTAAAACATGAAAAGACATCATAAAATACAAAGAGTGAAATGCTAAACCATAAAGATATTGCATGCACAAATCTAGACAGGTTCACATGGCCAAAAGTAGAAGAAACACTCAATTTTTCTGTACAAAATTCCAACTCTCTGAATTCAAAGTAGCTGTTATTCAACAAAATGTACTACATAATTTAAAAAAAAGAAGACTGTCAAGAATCAGGTTCATAGCTTTGCTTCTGTTTCTATTTATTGCATCATTTTGATATACGTTTCGAGAAAAAGTTGTCTGGTTTTTGAAAAGTTTACGCTTAGTTATGTACTTAAATGTTATTAATGTGTTTCTGCTCTGAGAATGCACTTTAACCAAGGACTAAATTTTATGTCTTTGAAACCAGCCCATAAAAACAGCCTCTATGCTGCTGATTCTGCATCTACAATTAACTCGAACTGTTCTATGCAAAAATTATTCTCTTAATAATATCTTTTTGTCTTGTTTTCAGCCCAAAAATATATATAAACATCTTATAAAAAGGATAAATTATTCAGAGAACCTAAATTCCATAAAATACTGATTCAGAAAAAAATATGATGTAATTCAAAGGGAATTTTTTTTTATTGTTTTAAGCATGCATCTAAATTATTCCAGTGGATTTAAAAAAAACTTTTTTCTTTTCGTTTGGCTTTTCAAGTAAATGTTATTGTTAAGAAAGTTTAGGTAATCCTATTGGAACAAAATCACTCAATATGAAAATTAGTTTTGTTTAGTGTACTTTATTCTTTTAAAACCTGGAAAAGCAGGAGTGGTTTTACTGGTGGGGTGGTGGGTGACAACCTTGTGAACTAAGCCTTTGCTTCTTGTCGGAAATTTGATTAAATGCGGCAAAGACTGGGCGACCCACATGTCTGGGAGTGGAGATTTTTCATTTTTCTTTAATACTGATGTTTAATTTCATGATTGGCTAAAGCTCCAGGTGGCTGCTTAATGTCCAACAGATGGGCCCCTCCGCAAACTCAATTTTCCATTGCAGGCTGATGGCAATAAAAGGAGGGATTTTCACAGTTCCGCAGGCACCCCTCGCATTTCCACTCTCCCAGGGGCAGAGAGAGAGTGAGCAAGACCGCAATGTTATACTTTGTTTTTATTAAAGCGTTTGATTGACAGAAAATGAAGATTTTTCCAGTATTAAACTCTAGGCCCAATTGAACGGGACAAAGTACACCAAGTCTTGATTTTGAGCTACTGGTACTGGGTTATACCACCTTTCTCTTTCTGTCTCTCTGTCGTTCTCTCTCTCACTCTCTTCCTTTGCTTTTTTCAGGGTCTGCTATGAAGCCAATGGCTCTGTGGTGAGCCACAGGGAGCTGACAGATTGGCCCTTAGGATCTCAAGGCTTCTTTTACAATCAAAACTTGTTAACTCACATTCTTACTTGAGGATTTGGATGGAATGGAGAGAGAAAGAGGGATTCAGAGGGAGGGAGAAGGAGAGAAAGGCCTTAGGATGCATCAAAGCCGGGGTCTTGAGAACACATGTTTGGGCATAAAAGTGTGTGTATGGATTAGGAGTGCAGTAAAACCAAGAAGAACTTATTCTCCCAAGGCCAGTCAAATGAGGAGAGAGAAGCAGCTGCAAAGTCCAGATCCCTGTGTCCTCACTGACCTTCGCCATCACTGTCCTCATCCTCTTCCTCACTGTGATATCGGGTCAGAAGTCAAGACTTAGGTGCACACTAAAACCTGAGGGAAAGTCACTTGAATCCAATATTAAAGTTCAGTTCTTGGATGCTTGACGTAATGGATAAAGTTTGCTTGTAATATTTACCTGAAAAGGATAAAAGGCAGCTCATAGGTATTTTGATAAAACTTTGTTCAGTGTGGATATATTTTTTTTTTTAAATAATATAATAAATTATTACTGTAAATTTCATAAGGAAATAATTTTTTTTCTTCTTGTTTTGCTTTTGTATCAGTGGCATTCAGATTTTTTTTGTGTTGCTTTTTAATTGTTAAACTTCACAATTGTTAAACTTTGGCATCAGTATATATATTTTGTAATGCGTATATTTCTTAAACATGGAAACAGTTATATTGGGATTACTTGAGAGCTCTTTTAAAAAAAGAAAGGCTGACGAAATCTTGCCACATTAGTCATGCTCTACTGTTTTCTGTGTAACCCAGCATTAGGAGAGGGCAAATTAGCAGGCCTATTTCAACAATAGCAGCTCAATATTAGCCTCTTCAGCAGGAAACAATTAGCTAAAAGAAGGTATAAGTGGACAGGATCGTGTTTTCTGACTGTAGAAATGTTGACACAGAGGGAGCTGGCAGAAACTCAAGTCACAGAAAAGGAGTTTTCTCTCTCCCACAGGTGTGTGTGTGTGTGTATGTGTGTGTTGCAGGGACGAGACCAGGCCTTTAGAGAGAGCTGGAACAGGCCAACCAGGCTCTTTGGACACCTGTCATTCCATCGTTGCTTTACTGCTTCCCGTCCTGAGGTATTCACGAGACTCCCTGCTGGATCTGTGAAAGCTTTACCAGAAGCCTGAGATATGGACTGATACATAAACACTCTTACAGAAAACAAAACAGATATAATACAAAAAAGACAGCAGAATGGAAGAAAAGAACATCTTTATGCACTTAAAATCTGTTTGAAATCCAATAACTCAAATACCAAAAAGTATTTTGAATGACACATATTGCGAATTGTCACAGGATTCTGGCTTTTCGTTTTTGGACCATATAAAACAATCCAAATCCGAATCCAAGCCTATTACCAAAGGAATGACCTGAGGATATTCATACCCTTTCCCTCTTCAGTATGCAGGTGCTGCTGGTTAGCATATTTAGGGTGTGTATTATTCCACTTAGAGAAGGTTTGTATTGTACTTCATATGAAATCATTCAGATCATTTTTAAGGTCATACTTGTTTGTAACATTTTTGGTGGAGTTCATCATATGTGGAAAGTTTCTAATACCTTTCTGATGTCTTTAATTATAGGTCTGACTCTTTCTTCGACAGTAATATCCAACGGCGTCCACCGTACAGGTCAGTGTGCAGTACTTTTATTCGGACACTTTTATCCAAAGCAGCTCTCGTTGCATTAAAGCTTTGAATTTTATGGTTTCATGGATTGGCTGAAAATCAAACCTTTGTTATTGATGCTAAAAGCGCCATGCTAGATACCATTTACAACTTAATTTAACTTTCTCAAACATGATTTTGAAGCCTTGTGTCCCAGAAACAGTCTCCATTTTTTGTGCCATTCAGCTCTCGATCTCTTAACCTTAGTTAAACTGTATGAATATTGGACCCATTTCCATGCAGAAAGTGGTATTGGTGGACCAGTTATGTTGCTATGGCAGCTAGTCTCTACAGTGCCGTCTCCAGCCACAGGGGATGATGAAGCGCTGTTGATGTTGGATAACAGAAGCAGATGGAGAAGGAAGGAGTGAGTTAAATGATCTGAGAGCACTAGACTGGTTACAGTTCACAGACTCTATATTGAGCGAAATATGGCTGAGCTGAACAGAGGGATCCACTGAGTGTGGGAGACTTTACTAAGAGTTTACTGAGAGGAGACGAGACGAGAACAATGCTGATGGTTTTAGGATAGTGACATTCATCACTACAGAAAATCACATTTTTGAAAAATTTTAGATTACCTGTTTACTTACTGGGATTTAGATAACAATGTTTTGTATGTAGTAATAATTTTCAGTATATAGTAGGGGTGAGCGATAATTTTATTTCACGGTAACAATATATATCACGATATAGTTATTTTTGCTTTAAATAAGGCTTTTATGATACCATAAAAATTTCATAGTTCATGTCAATATCACAAAAAAACTAATAGTAGACTAAAAAAAAACAAACTCAAGCTCACTGGTCAGCGAATAAGAAACTAATTACAAGCAATAGGACAAAAAAACTACAGTAGAAAAAAGAAATGCTACATACATTGTATAAAGTAATCAAATTAATAAATATACTGCATATTCTTCACTGTGTAAATTATATAAATATTTCTTATCAAAGTTATAAAACTGATTTAGTCAAGAGCAGTAAGAGATTTTCTCTCATTTGTTGCGTGATTAACATGAATGACTGCTGTCACTTTAAGAGCTTCCCATTACACGTGTTTTCTTTCACAGCTGTTTGCTTTCACTTGCAAAGATGGGCATTTTGACACATACAAGAGTGTATTTAACTATTCAAGGCCTAAAGCGACAAAAATAACTCTGTTCAATACTCCCGCGCTCTAAGAGCATCGTCTTCATGTACGCACGCCTCTGACAGCGCTCAGGAACAATCTCTCAGATGGCGCTCACATATAGGGAAATGAGTTCTCTTTTGCTGCTGATTGCATTTCAACGCCTTAAAATCACTTGTTTTTAAACAGCAATCTATAAAAAAGCCTCCAACCAAAACTTTTTGTGACCACGTAGAATAGCAACATCAAGTGTAAAAGCGATAGAGACGATAGTCGAAAATCTCTACCAGTTATCTACTGGTATATCACCCACCCCTAGTATATAGAATATAAGTTACATACAATTAAAAGTTTGGGCTTTGTAAGATTTGATAGAAATTGGTAAGAGAACTGTTGTGGGGTCATTGGTTGATCAGTTTTGTCAATTTTAGTGTGTGTCTGTTCAAATTGACAGATGCATTAAAGGCTTCACAGCAATTCCTGTTTATTCAAATGGTGTTACTCAGCCAATATGGTTAAAACTGTCATTTTAACAGTAAATGGTCAATAGATTGAATTTGAAATTTAATTAAAACTTAATAGATAAAGGCCTGAGTTTATAGATTTAAGTCTGCATGGTCAATTCCAGTTGTAGTCCTTTCAAAGAATCAATCGCTGGTTGCTTCAGTTTCAATAAATATTAATAAATAGAGCAGGTGCAGTAGCTTGACGGTTAAGTACTTGGGTAACTGATTAAAAATAAAAGTGTAAAAATGCTATGTAACAAAAAGTCATAATGTAACAAGGAAGAACAAATTGGCAGAAAAATAGAAAAAATATTTAGGTAGAAAAATATTTATAGTATGTTTTCACCAAAAGTAAAGTTTTGAGCTATGTGACACTTCATCAGAAAAAATGCTGTACAAATAATTGTGATATATTAATTGTCTTTGGAAGACACTATAGGGCACTATCCTAGGTTGAGTAATGCTGATGACCCAGGACAGGCATTTACATTAGACATTTGGAAAGGTCTGTGCCAGTGTGTGTATGTTTGAATGTGAGTAAGAGCTTGTGGTCAGAGGTAAAGTAGAGGACACTGTCTGACTACCGCAGTCTACCTGCAGATCTCATCTAGACTGAATTTACAGAACCAGACTTACTACCGACTCCCTTCCCGTTCATCTTTCAATTTCTCTCTCAGTTACTCTGGCAGACCTCTCACAGTCTGTCTGAATTCATTTAAGCCCTCAAACTCAAGATTTTTCATCATATACATATGCATATACATAATTTGGTTTAAACAATGTTTTGAAATTTTAATTGGCATAAATAAATAAAAATAATAATTATGTTGCAGAATAACAACTCCTTGACATTAATGTTTGATCGTACTGTAGGAATGTGTTTTGTTAGGAAAAAAGCCTATGTTTTGACATTTGTAAATAAAGTTCAGTGTAGTGCCTACAAAATATATGCATCATAGACAAACCCAAAAGAACACAAACAGGTTCTTTGCTGGTTAGCAAGCAAGTCCCTTTTTTTCTTTCATTTTTTTTTTCTCTGTTTTTGAATTACAAATAATCCTCTTCATCCCTATCAGTTTTGTATAAGTATATCACCTCTATATAAAACAAAAAAGAGGTTATGTTGAAATTCACATAGTTTTTGGCTTCTAAATATGGAAGTGCAGAAAGGCAGTGTAGTTGTCCATTATGACACTGTCCACCAGGAAGTTGTAACTCGGTTGAGAAGTGTTGCATTCAAATAAACAGCTTATTTACAGCAAATTTACACTAAATGTTCAGTACGCTCCGGCGCGCTCCTTCAGGCAGATGTGATGGAAATGCTCTTTTACTCTCTCTTCTCCTCATCATTAACTTCTTAATGCAGTTTTTCTTTCTCTGTCTTTGTTCTGAAAGAAAAGAAAACAAAGTGATCAGAGAATGACCAGCTTGTAGGTTAAAGGGTCTTTATACATCTTGTACATCCATTTGTTTTACAGACACATAAAAACAATTATCTCATTAGATTTTTAAACACATTAAGACACTGATGAGCAGTTGAACTCTGACCGTCATTACCGACAGGTCAGATTTATTCAGACGTCTGAACTGTAATCAGGACCATCTCAAAGATAGATCTCATTTAGGGAATCTGATCGCTTTGGAGTGTTGGGGTCTTACCATAACGTCATCTTTGGACACATATCCACCTGGTACAGATTAATCAATAGGCACTTCTGGGTGTGTGTTTTGCCATTACTTTGGCATCTAGTTTGGCATGTTGTGTGGTGCTTATTCCCTTTTTCTGTATGAATAAGTAGCATAAAATCTGTTCATTCAATAATACATCAGATCCATATAGAAATGATAACTTTTAGGGATTATGATAGCTCTCTGTCAGTAAAAATTTATATCTAAATTTAAAATTTATATTTAAATTTACATTTAATTAAAGTTACCTATTAAAACACTTAAATCGTGCATTTAAAAATAATTAGGGCTGTCAGAATCAATGAAATAAAATCAATCACATGATTTTTTTGGGTAATTAATTTTACATTAATTTTAATGCATTAATTTATTTTAATAATTTTAATAATGCTGATGCTAATTTTATATCTGTTAGATGTAGTTCTTGATATTTTTTTTGGATGGAAATGCATTCTTTTCTTTTCTTTTTTTTTTTTTTTTTTTTTAAAAATGATACCTAGTAAGTTGTTTTTCCGGTTTGGCATTAATGTAGGAGTACTTGAGCTTTATACCTGTGGGACTTTAGGTGTACATATTTTAAGAAAGACTTATCTATAACAATAGACTAAGAGAGAGAAATTAATCTTAAATTTAAATCATAACAGAAAAACTAAGTGCTTTCAGCTGATAAAACAGTCATCAGCTCTCATTAATTGGTTGCAGCCGATGAAATTTTGATTAATAAATAAATAATCCTCTGCGGCCCATCGAATACGGCCATATTATTTCAGTAATAGCATATGAAATACTAGATGAAAGGATGAATCTGGAGTGTTTTCATTAAACTGTGGTGTTTAAAGGGTCTGCTCAGGATTAGCCGTCGTAATGATGATGAGGGTGTTGAAGGCTTTGGTGGAACTCAGGACATTCGTGAACTGCGCAGGAAGACATTCAGGTTGTCAGGGGAATAGACCAGATGTTTCTAGTGCGCTGCACAAACACAGCAGACGCGTAGCAGCCTGTGCAGAGAGTGTTCGTGTCATTTTGTGTACCTCTCTATGAAAGTTTTGTCTAGAGCCAAATGAATTGCTTGTTTTCATCACAGAGGCTCATGTAAACACTTTCATTTAGAATGCGGTAGATGTTAATTAATGTGGTTGAAGTCAGACCAAGCATATTAAGGGTTTTGCCAAGTTTCAGTGCCAAAGTGATCTGTATTTATGATCTGATGACATCAAGAAATTATGCTAATGTAAGCTCAAACAGCTATGCATAAATATCTGCTTATCTGTCAATTGCACTCTCAGAACGTTTCATTGTATCAGTCACTAGAATATTATGATAAATGGTATTTAAAGAGATAGTTCACCCAACAATGAACATTCTGTTGTCATTTTGTTACCCTCATGTCATTCCAAGCTTGTATGGCTTTCTTTTCTTTTGTAAAACACAAAAGATGATATTTTGAAAAAATGTTTTTGTACATAGAATAAAAACTGATTTTTATTGTTTGGACAAAAATATATGAAATATTCTTTAAAGTATCTGTTTCAGAGAAGAAAAAAAAGTCATATACATTTAGAATGACATGATGGAGAGTAAATGAAAGAGTTTTTTTTTGGGTGAACTACCACTTTATCTCAGATAAAGTTCCTGAATCAATAATAATGCACTGACCTCTGACCTGTCACAAAATAACAACTTATTACTAAACACTTAATTTTCCAAGTTTTGACTGTTCTATAAATGTCAGTCAGATTTGATCTCTATCTAACCTGTTATTCATTTTGACAGCTACATTTCATCAAGCTACTCACCAGCCGTCTCTGGTTACTAAGGCAGAATGTGCAGATCTGTCTGGGCTGCGAGTTTTCTGAATCCGGGCTTGGTGTCGAGCTCTTTGGAAGGTTGTGGAGGTGATGATACAAGGCTCCCGAGCTCTTGAGACAAGGCTGGCCATCTCCACACTCCTCTCCAACCAGCAGCACGTTCCCCAGGTGCGAGATGTAGCTGGAGGCCAACCGCAGCGTCTCAATCTTAGACAGCTTCCTGTCAGCTGGTTCGGTAGGTATCAGCGTCCTCAGCGCAGTGAACGCCGTGTTCACACTGTTCGTGCGATCCCGCTCTCGGGCGTTTGCAGTGTTCCGCTGGCCTATCTCGACGATCTGAGAACGGAGCTCGCTGGGAGCTGCTACCGGTCGGCAGCCGTACCTCTTTTTGCGAGTGCCCAACTTAAATGCGCCGTAGCCGTGGCCAGCCATTCGGAAGGACTTGTCGTCAGATCCAGAACCCTCACTGCCGTTGTCATCATCTTCGGAGTGCATGCTGATCTCGGAGCACAAGAAATGACCTGGGGTTGGTCGCACCATCGTAAAAGACATGCTCAGCACCTTATAGGACCCCTGGACTTTGCTCTTTGTCCTTGCGTGGAAATCTCTATTGAATCGTTCTACTTTGAACAAACACAGGAGTGAACTCAATCCCAATTTCTAATCGTACACCCCAGTCAACACTATGGTCTACATACGAAGTGACTAGCTTCTGTAAACAGTCCTGCTTTAGGGATCCAACCAATCCAGCGATGCTTGACCGAGTCAGTTCTGATTCACTCATTCATAAGAAATGCTCTTTTCTCCACTGTCATCGGTTATTTGGGCTCACAGCATGCCAGGTCGCCTCCCAGACGTGTGTGTGTGTGAATGAGTTTGTGAGCTCCAGATCCTTCAGTTCCACGTGTGATTTCAGCTGAGCGTTTCCTTATGCCTTGGATTTATAGTCAGGGGGGTGTGGCTGGGGTCCGCTCTCCCTTTAACCACCATAAATGTGAAATCCAGTGAGCAAGTGGGAGGAATGAGAGAATACGGTGACTTCTCTCTCTCCTTCTGTCTCTTTCACTCCATGTTAGTCTTTTTAAAAACTTGACCCTGAAATGCTTCCACTGAAGATTAATCTGTATGATAGATTGGTTCATTTCTTTCAGTGCATTACTTTTTATTTCTTTCACACTGAAATTTCAATTCAATCTATTAAATTTCCATTTTTTCCCTACGCCCTCTCACTCTTTGTCAAAAACGTGAATTGTCAGAGCCAGATGCTCATGAATCAGTCCAATCCGAACATAAATACAACGTTTAGCCTGTGGATGTTAGCCCAGATCGTTTCGCCTTTGGCACCACGGTCACAGGAGGCCTGACAAATGATTGCACAGTACAGAGTGGTAATATCACAAGATATTATGCAACATTCATAATATAAATTCTTCATAATTCATAATATTAGTTCTTGTGTATGGGGATTGTTCACTAGCAGCTCTAGTGCTGATTAAACAGGAAGTGCCCTGGGCTGGGGAGGGTTTGAACTGTAAGCACATAATGACGCTTATAATGGTTGAGTGGAGGTGATAGGTGGATTGGTTGTTTGAAAAGCTGTATGACAGTCATGGGCACACTAACATTTTCATTTGCAATTCTTGTCAAACGTTGCCAAAATGGTATGCTCTTTATCTAAACATTTTTCAACCATTATAGGATCCTAATGCACTTACGGTTACCATTCTGCTCTTTCCTGTTGTACGTTTTGAGCTATGTAACTTTTAAAAACTGAGTATGTTTGGGCGAAGGAATTTAACATGCTGGAAATAAAGAGGTAAAGATAGCAATTGCTCAGTAAGGGACTGAGCATGAACTTACATGAGTAACTTATTTTTAATCATCTTTTTAAATTTTTATATTATCATACTAATTTCTGTTTTCAGACAAGATGGAATGTTTTAGAATGAAACAAACTAAATAAAACCACAAAATAGAATTCATTAAGTCCATTGCTAATATATTAGGTATTTTATTTATTTATTTATTTATTTATTTATATTTCAGTCGCTTCCTAAAATGATATCACTTCCTAAATGATAATGCCATTTTGTACTTGGCTTTTATTAATTATTCACAAGAAAAGACATTGGATTCAAAACTTTTGGGTAGAGTAAATAAAAATAAATAAATAAATAAATAAATTAAAAAAAAAAAAAATATATATATATATGTATATATATGTATATATAAAATAAACTTTTGGTCACACCAAAGTTGTTAAATTAAAATTAAATTACATTTAAAATTAAAATGTACCTTATAGAAAAAAAATAGTAGATCTGAGTATACATTTTCGTGTCCTCATATGGGCCATTCTATAGAATTGGTCAGAGTTGGGAACATCTTGAAAAAAATGTATAATATCCAAGGTACAGATTTCTAGTAATTGTGCAGTTAATTCTCATATTGTATTTTCAGAAAGTTTTGGAATATTTGTCCTCTCCCCAAATTTGTCACTACCGAAACACAGTAATAATAATTTAATTAGAAGGGTTATATTGACCTATTAAAATTTTGCTTACATCTACAATGTAAATATAGTTTTTTGCTATTGTATTAAAATTTTTCAGAGGTAAATAAATAACAATTACATTTTTAACAATATTTCAAGTGTAATTTGAGGTTTGTTGTTTCGAATTCAATTTTTATTTGTAAAAGGAAAAACGTTTATAACACTGATTTCAAAGTTAAGGATTCATTAGTTTGAATATACAATGAACCAAAAACTACCATAACAACTTAGCTGATAATTCAGTATACTTTATTTTTGACAAAACATCCCATGTTTCGGTAGTGACTGCACATTTTCTGTTGTGACAGTAATGCTTTGGTAGCAACCACATCACATTACAGAATTTTAACTCACATACTGAAACACTACTAAAACATACTAAAATACAAAAAATTGCATGACTGTACTAAAATTTTGTTTATTTTCCCCAAGTATGAGGATTATGTGTTTCCTTTTTTCACTACCAAAGCAATGATGAAATGTTTCAGTCGTGACTGTTTAGGTAGTGACAATTTTAGATAATTTTGAACTTAGCTCAAAAATGCTAATCAGCACATGGTTAGCTAGCACAGTTCTGAAAAGTAGTATACATATGAAAACTAAATGTTATGGAATACAGAAAAAAGGTGTTCGGTAGTGACGTTCCTTAAAGTTACTCACAGATTTTTCAGATTTTGAACACATTTACCTCAAGGTGATGGGACCTATCTACTCACACCTTGTAGCTATGAGAAAGGGGGACACAGGAATATTTCCTAATCACAAATGTAGGGCTGTAGTTAAAATCAGTCTCGGCCAATAGATTAAAACACACACTGTTTCGGTAGTGACTTGAGAAAAGCGGGACACATATTTTTACACAAAGTTTCATAATTTACAAAGAAAATATTATATTAATATTATAATATTATAAAAATATTATATATATATATGTTTTTTAACTTCACTTTAAAAAAAAAATCAAAAAGATACTTTTAAAAACAACAATGGAAAAAAATACAAAAGTAATTTCAATATCATTTTCATAAGTTGAAATTTAGGGGTCAGGGTTCGGGAAGGCCACCTCCCAATTGAAAGTACCCAATAAATGATGATTTATATATATTAAGCTGATTATATTTTAAATATTATTGTGGGTTTCAATAGATAATAGAAGGATCTTAGTAAACATCTAAGATTTTAATACTTAAATGCTTTTTAAATGTGTTTTTTGGTTGTGGGACAGCAGTTTGCACCAATTCTGTAGAATGGCCCATATACATAACCAGAATGACTCATTTAGATGAAAGAAATAATAAAGACGACTTGTGTCATCAGTATGAGCAAACTTGCATAAGCTCACTGCAGTAATGCTGTGTTATGAAACTTAATGTCTATAAATCAGAGCAGATCGGTAGTTCATTCTTCTCTACATCTGATTATCATTACTTTCTTTGGAACATCTGTGGTTTAAAACATCCTCCCAGCATTAAGTGCCCTTCTCCTTGTGCCCTATGTAGTTGAACTCTCCTGGCATTGGTCGGGAAACTGTCAAAATCCATCACTAATCCTTTGCTCAGGACTGCAGACGGTCGTTATGGATGTCTGCCGGACGTACGTCCAGTCAACTATCGAGGGACTCCGCTGTCTAGCCATAGTTGGGGACAGGCCAGCAGGCAGCAACCACGCCTGACAGGACAGGGCCTCCGCAGCTGGCTCATTTAATGTAAGAGGAGATGGATTTAGGGGTGGAGGGAGAGAGAGGGATAGAGAGACCCTATCAGCTGTCTCATTTTAACGTGCATATCACTTTACGTGTCACGCAAGAGGTCTAATTAGTAATGAATTGTGACCTCATCAGTCAGATCTATAGACTGGGGCTGTTTCTGTAAAATAGGGCAATGCTGTTTAGAGTAGGTCACATAAGCTCAACCCCTCAGTCGAACGAGGAGAAATAATCTGGCGCCTATCTCATCTCTCCACTGCTGACTGGTAATTGCCTTTCTGTGGCCTTGCCTCTGACTTCCAACCCCTCTATTTCAGGAGCAGAAATGAAGTCAGTCTTCACTGAAATTCCATGCCGTAATCGTCCCGTTCCTCGGAAGCCAAAGAATTCAGACGGCAAACAGGTCAGTGGGGTTTTGAGATGGAAAAAGTGAACCGTTTAGAAACTTCTGGAATTCTGTGCCCTTCAGAGCTTTTCTGACAGATCTACCTTACAGAATCCTGATCAAACATTAATATAATATAATATAATATAATGGAAAATTATAATTTTTTTTATTGTTTTATAATATAAAATAATACTTTTATATTATAGTTTTACAATTTGAAAGGAAAAAAATATTTTGTATTGTGTTTTTTTAGGGCTGTCAAAGTTAACATTACAACTGCTCTGGAACAATACCTATTGTGAAAAGCACTATACAAATTTAGTTGAATTAAAAAAACTTTCTTATCAGGGGAATATATCTAATATTACTGTAAATATCTACTAAATATACTGTAAAAATCAATATTTTCCAGATAATATTTTAATACGTAACTTTGACTAGTACAGTAATAATATAAAAGCCGGTTATTTAATTTGGCAGACAATGTCCTCATGTTTCAATTTTTTTTCTCACACAGTATAAATCAGTCTTTATGCATGAAAATATATGGCTGCTTTTACAGTATATATTAGGAAGGGGGTCATCATATTTGGGGGTCTGTGGAGCCCTGCCATCATCTTGAGTGACAGGTTTCCCTAAAATCCCATTAGTTAACAGGCATTTTCTCACACACTGGAGTGTGTCACTCAGAATAAGTCATTACAAGTGAACCGTGAGACATGTTGCTTTACTCGCACTGTGTAACCCAAAGAAGGAGTGTAGTTGGTGGTGTGGCAAGTACTGGAGGGGGGTAAGTCAAGGCCTTATCTTTGAAGTTTGCCTTGTAAAGCAGGCAGCTGGTGAGGGCAATCCCACTGCGGCTCTTCAGCCAGGGCTTGTAAAATCCACCTCCGCCCCTTCTAACTGGAGCCCTGGGACTAACCTGTGGCCCCGCTAACAATGGCTCACCGCTAATTTAGTGACTCTTTTAAATTCAAAGCATTCTCCTCTTTGTTCACTCTTCATTGTGGGAACACGTCATATATCTGCTCCAGGTGCCGCACCAGAACAAAATCTTAAAGGGATAGTTCTCCCAAAAATGAAAATTCTGTCATTAAATATTCACCGCACATTCACGAGAGTACCACATTGCATGCGTGTGTATTCCTCTGCTTGCAAACAAGGCACAACTCATCCGGGTCCTACGTCAGAATGCCGGCTCCTGTGTCAGCAGCACCATATGCATGTGTGGTACTGCTATAAACACACATCGAAGACTGACAGGGAAGAGAAGAAATTGTTGAATAAAGTTTTTTTTTTTTTTTTTCACACAAATAAGTATTTGTGTAGCTTTATAAAATTAAGGCCGAACCACTGTTGTCACATAGATTATTTTAACAATGTCCTTACTACCTTTCTGGGCCTTGAACGTGGTAGTTGCGTTGCTGTCTATGCAGGGTCAGAAAGCTCTCGGATTTCATCAAAAATTTCTTAATTTGTGTTCCAAAAATGAATGAAGGTCTTATGGGTTTGGAACGACATGAGGGTGAGTAATTCATGACAGATTTTTCATTTTTGGGTGAACTATCCCTTTAAAATATCTGCTCATCATCTAGGATGCAACCACTTGTAATTTGCAGCTTCACTTTTTTTATTTTATTCAATAAATATTTTTTATTATTATTAAAAATGTTTTAACTATCCAAAGGTTTTTCAGGAAATTTATTTAAAATGTATTATTTTTACATTATTTGGTTTTACATTTGTTTAAATGAAAAGGTTTACAATTATATGGAAAACGGTGAGTCAGGATTCAATATATATATATATGTGTGTGTGTGTATATATATGTATATATATATATGTGTGTGTGTGTGTGTGTGTGTGTTTAAAAAGAATTTATATCTAGAATTTTTTTTCTAGATACATTACAGTTGCATTGTTATTAATTAATAGTTAATAGCTAATAATTAAGATTTAATAATTAATGACTTAATAATAATAGACAGATATTTTCATTATCAAAAAAACTCCTAAAAATAAATGGTTTCGTTGGTACAGTTTTAGGTTCAGAATTTTTCAATAATGAGTAAAAATGTCAAATTTTGTAGAGAAAAATCACACATTTACAGGCACAAGTACTTCTCAAGGGGGTGGCTAGCTTGACAGGAAATTTGCAATTTGCAGCTATTATTTTTTATTAATGGTGATTACCCAGCGACATTGCAGATTCCTGCTCGACCAAGGCAGAATGTCAGAGTGCACAAGGTCACATATGTTTTCATTACAACATTTACCAGCATGGTCCATGACATATGTTCATTACATTACACATTACATTTAGAATGTGTTCATTACGTAACAGCGTGCATCAGTGATTCATAGAAAGCACGAGTAACAGTGAGTGTACAACCTTGACTGCCTGTCCTCAGCATTTGTCTTTCATTTCAATTCTAATCAAATTAGATGCATAATAAAATGTAGCTGAAATATATAGTCATGATTATATATAAAAGTGACTATGCTTTTTAAATTACAGCTGCTTAGCTCAGTAGCAGCCAGAAACACAGACATCTCGAACATATCTGAACGGAAATGAACCTTAAATGGAAACTGGAGGTTTTCCTTTGCCGTTCATTCCATCATGGACCGTTTCCAACACCGTTTCATCTCCATCAACATTGCACGCCCCACTTTGCTGCTTGTGGTCATTTGTAATGTAAGCAGTAGCTAACTGGCTGCTTATATCATCGTTTGCAGTGAGACCAATGAGCTCATTTTTTTGGCTGTACGGTCCTGTTAATGTAGATTAGGGCCCAAAAACCAGTCATCCATTTTGGGTGTGGGTGAGTACATGCAGATGGATTTTTAGAACAAATATTTGCTGGAAACTCTCAGGGCTCCATTATGTATGGTGTAAAAAACAAGAATTGAGTATAATATACAATTGTGTCTGCTTTATCCTCAAGCGTTGGCTCGGTTGTCTCGTTTCTTTATAGCGTTTGGCAAAATTGTTTGACTATAGTGGCCAGATCAGAAATAATATGAAAACGCTTATTGCAGGCCATAAAATGTTCAAATGATTTACAAAATGGCCTCGGTAAATTTGGCGTTGAAGCTTATAGTAAATTGTCAATAAAATGTATGAACTTTCAAATGTACTTTTTGAAGCCTAACAGGAAGTTTTTGCTGTTCGTTTATGATGGTGCTTTAGTACGTTTGATCATGTGGTCTTTTCCTAATTTAAACTGATTCCTGTGTGTGTGTTCGCAGAGTTCGAAGGATCTTTTGGACATATGCTTGTCATTATCCATTGAGGAAAAGCTCTGAGTGAGTGTAAGGGAAATCCACAAGGCATATATCAGTCATAGACTGGCGGAACATTTGCCCTC
>JAFVLL020017088.1:37669-51007 GCA_021397915.2 Tor tambroides
ATCTTGTTAAACTCTCACTAGTTGCTGTTCAAGGACTTGTACCAATTACTGAGTAACACAATCAATAATATGCCAATTTTTGTGTTACCTTCAGTTCTGCGTGTGTTGTTTGTGGGAGTGTGTAAGCGTGAGTGGAATTGTCTTTTTTGTTTGTTTTTAAGAAGTTTCAGACATTTGTTTGATACGATGAAGAATTTTTGTAATTTTGTTTTGAGAGGCGACTGTTCAGTGAAATACACACATTTCTTTCTACCCCACGATTAAATCAATTAAACAGGTGAAATATCAATTTAGCATTGCATGTTGTGTTTTACTGTGGTTTGCCTTTGGTTGGCTGATTGAAGAACAAACAAGAATATTATGTGGACGGTTTGTCACTCCCAAAGCATTTTGTCTAGACAAACCGAATCTTTAATACCTTAATTGTTTAAGTGTTTCTTAAATTGTTCTTTCTTTTGGTCTTGTCTAGTAGTGAAATAATCAGATGTTGAAGACTAGCTCTATAGTGGAGGCTGAACTCATGTTTGTCCTCTGCCTGTGTTCAGTGTGACGAGTTCAAATCTAAATATCTTACTGTATTGTAAATTCATTCATTTAAAGTTTGCAATAGATACTTTTGCAGAGATTTTTTTTTGTTTGTTTTATAAATCATTTAAAAGAGAAAATATATTGTTTAAGTAAAAAGACCATGTCACTTGCTTTATTCAGCTGTACGTTTAATGCAGCCTCTCTAATACAGTGAATGGTATGTTTGAAGTCAGGTGGGAAAAACAGAGGCTACCTCACTCATTTATATGGAATTCAATAAAAAAAAAAGGAAACCAACTGTTGGCTGTCGTTGAAAACTAGGTTTAATTTTTCGTTTAAAGCTTCGCGGTTCTATTCCACTGAGGCGAGTTTTTACTAAATCATCACGGATTCAAACCAATTTCTCACAGAACAAAATAACATCTACTGTTATTAGCCAGTACACACACAAAAACACAAACAAAAGACAAATATTCTGAAACTTTAATTTTTCTTGTAACAAATTAGGGATGTAGTGCTTAACCAAATCGTAAAACTATTTTTTATGCTTTGTTTACTGTTCATTTCCTGATTTAATATGTTAAAAATTGCGACAGTGTAATAGTTTAAAACCTTACTTTGTGCGATTTCACAACATTTTAAAAGTAAATAAACGATAAATAAAACGAAAGCCAGTATGTGTAATAGCGGTAGAACGTTTTGAGCTGTTCTGTCTTTTATTTGTCCTGTTTTTCCTGTCTGTGACACGTTTTCATTTGGATCAAAGGGTTTTACACGTTTGTGGCGTAGTCCAAGAGATGTTAAACCTTCGATCTTTCGTGATCTTTTTCTGCCATCTAGTGGACATAAAAGAGAATTGTATTTTTGTTTTCATTTTAAAGCTATTTTAATGTCATCTCAACAAATGGGGACTGTTACAGAAGTTCTTCCAGAATATTTAGTTGTTTTGTTTGAAAGCGTTCCTAAATAGAGGTAAAGTTGAACACTGAATCTTAATCATCTTTATTCTTGTGAATATTCTTATATTACTAAACATAACATCCACAAAACATTCTTTAGTTCTGAAATCTTTTCCTACAATTCCTAACCCTAATTAAGCCTAGAAGCTTAAACCGTGCGTTGTGTTTTATTAATTACATTAACAAATTTAATTTTGTTCTATTTAAAAGTATGTGTCTCTACAATAAAGGTGTCCCAATTAGCTGAGAAAATGGTAATTTTTGATCTATTTGTGTTTGAAGATGCATTTCTAATTGTCATTTTTAATACTCCTTTCTTTGTTATCTGTATATTAAAGCATATTGTGTGGTGGGTATGTAATTTAAACAACTCTGAAGCAATTTTGACACCAATGACAAATGATCAGAAAGTGTCTGACTTTACCTGCAGTCTTCTAAACCGACAGATCAATTCTGATGTGGTTTTATTATTATTATTATTATTATTATTATTATTTATAAAGATGTTTTCCTCTAATGTTACTTTAAACCCACTTTTGAGAAGTATATAAGGTAAATGAATAGATGGATGAAAGCCTTTAATCTAATGGTTTCCTATTTCTTCTCAATGGCAAAAACGAAGTCCTTCAGTGAATCTCTGTGAAGGAAAGGAAATGCCATGGGGTAAATTCAGCCATGCATCCCCTTATTATAAAACACACCTGCCATTCAGAGCAAAACAGGTCTTTGCTGGTTTCTCAGGCCTCATCTCCAGTGTCCTTGTAACTGGTCATCTATGATCCTGTTGTCCAGATCAGCGACCTGCACTCATATAAGGCCACAAATGATACATGAGCCCTTCAGAAGGACATCAGCACTCAATATGAAGCTGTAAGTTACCAAACTACTCTTTTTCTTTTTTTTTTTTTTTTGAATGATTTATTTTGTTGCGATATGTTTAGTCAGCATTTTCCACAATAAAATACAAGATCCGTGTTACTAGTTTTCAAATATGTAGGACTGTTTTATGAGCGCTGGTGTAAAATTAATGATATTGCACAATGAGAGAGACAGCTTGACAATATTAAATGTGCGTTTATGTTTCATTTACATTGACATTTGGAAAATGTTGTAATTTTCCCTTTCGTTCTCCTTCCTGGCTCAGGATCAGCATCTGCCTGACTGTTCTAGTCTTCATGTCATTCATTATTTACAGTCATTTTGTACATTCTCTCCTCAGATGCATTTGAAATGAATCTGCCTCTTGACCACACTGAACCAACGCAGCTCTCAGGTCTGTATTGTTTCTTCAGTATGACCTTTCTGAAGTCTGTTGCATGGAAATGAAGAGAAATGCAATTAATACTCTATGTGAGAATGAGAAAATAGTCTGTTCTGCTATTGGTTGTTGGTTTCTGACCTCAGGAGCCCTTTTTCCTTAGAAATGAATATAGCAACAGAGAAGATTCTGGATCTTGTACAGCCGACAGATCGGACTGCAGGTCAGTGATTAGGGAGTGATGGAAAAACTGATGTAATATTCAGACCTGTATGTTTGATGATTTAAGAAATTCCTTTCAGTACTAAACGTGACATTATTTTTTTAACATTATTTAACGTGACTTTCTCTGTATTTAAAGAATGTAAATCCGCAGAAATAAACACTGCTGGTATATTTTATTATGCCTTATTTTATTACTTTTTTTTAAATCAAAACATATGTTTGCAAAAAGATTAGTTTGCACTTTGGATATATTGCTTTCAAAAATGAATGTCTGATGAGGTGTTTTATGTAATTTAGATTTTTCCAATACAACAAATTTTTTTTTTTTTTTTTATCTTCTATGCTTTGTCACTGACATACTCTGGTCAACAGACACCCACAAAGCATTACAAGAGCATTATGGGAACTCAGCAGGTAAGCGATAGTTCCATCTGTTCTTCGCCCTGGTACTGTTTGTAAAAAATATCTGCTGATGTGATATTGTGTGTTAATATAGAGAGTATGCCCAGCAGGTTTAGTTTCTTTATGAGCTGTTGTGGAATTATTGTGTTGAATGCCGAGCTGAAGTCAATGAACAGCATTCTAACGTAGGAGTCTTCAAACAAACATATTGATAAAGCAACTGGTATGTAGTTTTATATCGTATATGTGATAAAATCTGAGATCATGCAAATGTTTAAATATTTAAACACGTACACTAAGTTTGAGGCCAGTAAGATTTTTTGTTATTTTATATTTTATTTACTTGAAAGGACGTGTGAAATTGACCCAAAGTAATAGTAAATACATTTATAATGTTACAAAAGATTTCTATGTTAAATAAATGCTGTTCTTTTTAACCTTATATTTATCTATTTATCGAAGAATCCATTATTATTACACATTGATAATAATGAGAAATATTTATCAAGCACCAAATCAGCATGTTAGAATGATTTCTGAAGGATCGTGTGACCGGGATGCTAAAAATTCAGCATTGCCATCACAGGAATAAATTACATTTTAAAATATATTAAGATAGAAAACAGATATTAAATAATACTTGATCAAATAAAAGCAGATTTTAAAGAGTCTTCTTTAAAAAAAAAACAAACAAAAACTATTCAGCAGTAGTTGTATCTGATAAAAGTGAATTTTGTCAACTTTTAGGAATATTTGTGGTCTTACAGATAACAGACACAGACTAAAAGCTATAAGACTCAAATTGTAAATAAGTCATGTTTTGGCTCACTAAATAGCATATCACTTAGCATATGCTTAAGATCATTGATGGGTGTTTACACTTTATGGCTTAAGAGACCATTTTAGCTTTTGACATTCGCATATAACTCACAGACCTGGACCCTATATTCTACCTTTATATGGCTGTTAAATTGCCAGTGGTTGCCCCCACTATCAAGAAGAGGCTAAACAGATCAACTCTGTTCTCTACATCAGACTTCAAACACATTCTGAAGAGACCCTCAGTACCAGCCCTGGCTGACCAGTGGATAACTTACGATTACAGGATAGATAACACACACACATAGAGACATTTTCTTTATTTGAACTTCATATTTAATCAGTTACGGGTATCTGGTATACGCGTGTGTTGTTGTATGTTTCCTTATTATAGTAGCCTGAACCACTCCTTATTTGTATTAGTAAGCTCTAAACACTCACATTAAGGTGTATGAATGTAACTCTGGTTTAATATATGTTAGATGTCTCTTTCTTGATATCAAAATGATCTGCTCTTTATTTCTCAAACGATGATGTACACTATGTGAACATAAAATATATCATACGAGTTTTACTGTACTGTGGAAAGAATTACACAGATTGAGCAGAACAGTCATAAAACATGCAAATGAGATGTCAAATGGAACAAAGAAACACTTTCCCGCTGAAACTATGTGCCTTGTTATTGGTCAAACTAACCAAAATGGGTGTTACAGGGAAACCAGATAAAACTTCTCCCACACCCAAAAGACAAGTTCTTCTCTTTACTTTCGGTGCCCTGGAGACACACTTATCACCTTGGAAATCTCGCGGCTCCCCTTCCGGGGGGAGTCCGAGCTTCTGGCAGTTTTAAGTTCAGTAACTTTGTCGATTCACTTTGGACCAATCAACCCATGACTGGAATGACGAAGCTTTCACTCCTAAAGGAATTCATCAAGAATCTACGCATTATACATGCAACAGGACACTTTACTCAGCACCAACAAACCAATATGCAAGTAACCGCTTGTTAACTATTTAGATGCGCTTCTAGGCTTCGACCCCTTTTAATTAAGGTATTGTAATTCTTTGATGGTTCTAACAGGTTGTGTTTAGCTGATTATGCTCTCTCTCTCTGCGCAAATCCTGCCATTATGCTCTCTCTCTCTCTCTCTGCGCAAATCCTGCCATTATGCTCTCTCTCTCTCTCTCTTGCGCTCTCTCTCTCTCTCTCTCTGCGCAAATCCTGCCATTATGCTCTCTCTCTCTTGCGCGCGAGTGCGCGCGCGCTCTCTCTCTCTCTCTCTCTCTCTCCATGCCTTCCTTGTGGTGGCATCTATGTTTAATGTGTGTATGTTTGTGTCCAGTTCGATGTTACATGTTCCCCTGTAGTGTAGTTTAATAAACATCCATATGTATTCACACTTGGTTGTCTGTGTCTGCCACTCACAGGTCACTTTAACGTTCCGGTTTTGCTACATGCTCTATGAGCAATGTATTCGTAAGGAAAATGAATTTTTCGAGGCCAGAGAAATAATTTCCCTTAGAATCAATAGACGATTAAAACTGTCCGTACTGCGGACGAACAAATCATTTTATTGTACTATTAAGGCTACAGTTAATTCCTGAAGATGAATATATAATTGATAACAACCCGTTATGATTAATTATGTTCATCTCACTTTGAGCTAATTTGCTACACTGGATATCTTTTTCTGTAATTTAAATTTTTTTTTTTTTTTTTTTTTTACTGAACATATCTTACAATTCTGTGCAGTGATAGAGGACATTAGTAGTCAGGAAATGGACAGACCTGAGGAGAACGGGAGATACCGACCCCCAAGGACCCAGAAGATGTTAGAAAAATACAACTCTGTGGTCACAGACACAGGCAGACAAAATCTGGACTTTATGAAAGAGATGGATCCCATAATTCAGCGTTTCGCCAGCAGAATGAACCTCAAAGACCAGGCTGGTAAACCACATGATACTGACAAACACCAGCAGGAGAGCCACAAAAGAGCGATAGATTTAGACAGCCCAGAGTTTGTGGACACCCTGGATAGACCAGACCTATATGCTGACAGTGAAGAACGTGATGGTGGTGGTCGAGGAACATCTCAGACACAAGTCTCAGGTTAGTCCACTATAAAATCATTTCACTGAGAAATAACCAAACAAACACCGCTAATGAGAGACTGATTAAATATACAGGAATCAAAGCGAAACTATGCTGCTAACCAGGACATACTGGACGACAACAGAGAATTGGTCGATCGGATCACAGGATGCACAGAAACATCTGTTGAACATCCCATGGAAGAGAACAACAGTCTGGATGCCCCTAATGTGGACCAGAAGATTCAAAAGGACACAATGAGCTATCAGAACCAGCTGAGGAAAATATGTCCCACTAAGAGAGTACGAACATCCAACAAGCCAAGAGCACAGCTGGATTTAGATAGTCCAGAAAGAGTGAACAGTGAACTTTTGGACAAAGACAACAGCAGAGAGAGGCTGGAATACCATGTGCCGGTTCCTGTGTAGAGAGTTACTTTTTTGCCCAGTATGTACTTGTGTGTTTGTTTTTTTGACAGTGTGATTTTAATGTCTATTTGAACTAATACCTTTTTCTTGGGTTGTTTGTTAGACTTGAATAAATAAATCATTATTAATCGGTTTTAAGTTTTATGATCTTGTAAGATGTGAATATTATTGAAAATATGAAATGAAATAGCTTCCTTCATTTAGGACACACAAATAAAATAAAATGTATCAAACAAATAAATGATTATGAAACAGCATCCTTAACTTAGGACATGTTTTGCAAAAAATAAAATATAATACAATGAAATAAAAAAATGAAAATAAATTATATCAGACGAAAGGTCCTTGCACACCGAGTCAGAAATTTTCATATGCGTTTTTTTTTTTTGTATTCGTCATCCAAACCTTGCACACAGTCAGATGCATCAAAACACCTCTCAAAATGCTTGCTTCGGATGTGAAAACGCAGAAAATTGAACCCAATCTGAATTTTTTTTTTATGATGGACAAAAGTTTCAGAGGCAGTGTGTAAAAATGATTAACACAACGTGAGGTCGTATTTATTTTTTAACGTGCGAAAATTTTGGATGCAGCATGCAAGGACCTAAATACTACTACTATTACTACTAATTATCATTATTATTATTAGCATAGACTGAAGTGTTAATGGGTGTTTAAAAATGAAAAGTCCAAATGCTAATTATAATTATTAATAATGGTAATTATAATAATTTTAATAGTAATAATAATAATTTAATATTAATAATAATAATATTGATTAGTCATGTCTTGTCCATTTCATTATTTAGTTTTTGTCCAGTATTTAGTATTTTGCATAATTTTGTATCATTGTTATATATTCGAAGATTTCCATTAAAGTGTAATGTCAGATAATATAGCATTTATATCCTACTTAAAAGTGCAAAGAAAAGTTACACTTCCAAAAGTGTCCCACTTTACCATCGTTCTCCCTAAGTACCAATATTTACTCCATATAGTACACCTTGTTTAAATGCCCTTAAATGTCCTCCATATGCAGTTAATGGCACTAATGTTCCATTCATTCCACTGAACTGATTTGTGTCCCACTGACAGTATTTTAAAAGATTTAAATGGCTTTTTTTCAGGTCAGAGGTTAGCAACGGAGCTTTTTCTGCTAAATTTAGTCCCAGCTCGCACAGAACGGCTTGCTGCGAGTCTATCATTGATTTAACACGGCTAAATGATTAAATCTCTCAGCATGTAGCTTTAGACAGACAAATAGAGGGTATTTATCAGCTATGACAAGACAGCCCGCAGCTCTATAGACGCGATGGTGATGAGTGTGTCTAATACGTCGGCCAGATCCACCTTTCCTATCCGTTTATCAGACAGATCCCGCTCTCTTCTCCATTTATCATATAGATCTCATTCCCGTGGGTGCTTATTTGTCCTGCGGTGTTGATTTTGGTGGGTTTTCACAATCAGTGTCCAACTGACTGTATGAAAGGGGCTGCAGGTACCGTTGGCTCGACAGCGTCCTGTTGGGGTCATAAATCATGCAGTCTCTCGACTATGGCAGGCTTCATCAACTCTACCAGACCTCGGAGAGTCTTTTTCTTACTCGTAATCATGACAGAGATGTCAGCATGTCTAAGGAGATTTACAAGAGATTCTCACTTAAAGCAATGGTGAAATAACAACTCCACTCACAGCTGCACGGCTGGTCCAGCAGGCCTATCGATCTCCACATGACAATATTGGAGGTTATTGAAGACATATTTGTCTGCAAAAAGACCATCAAATTACAACTAATCCTGCTGAATGAGAGACATAGATCATATGAAACAAAACTTACTACCAGGCCATTATGAAAAGCATTAAAGTGGTCTAAATCAAGTTGAGCTCAATCGATTGCACTTTGTGTTGATTCAACTTGTCCCTCCTTTTATTTGGAAAAAATCTAGTTGAGCTCAGTCGACGGCACTTTGTGGCACAAAGCTGATTCAGTTTGTCCTTCCTTTTATTTGGGGGAACCCCCCCCCCCACTACATTTGGGGTTACAAGTGAGGCAACTATAAGTGAAAGGGGCCAATCTGCAAACGTAAAAATACTCGTATTCATTTCAATAGTATAGGCACAAGATATAAGCAATGTAAGTGTTAAAAATTGATGTAAATATTGCTTACAATTTTAGAGCTTCGTTGCCATGACAATACCTACACTGTAAAAAATTAGTATTTATCAAAGCAGTAAATAAAACCAAGATTATAGGTTTTACAAGAAAATACTATTTCAGTTTTTCTAAATTTCATGTTTAATTCAATGTTTTACTACTTGTTTTTTGGTAATTGTGTGTGAAATTTACTGAATATACTGCTTTTTTTTAATGTAAAACTCTAAAACGACCACAAAAATGACAGGAACAACTTTGTAGCTCAAATAATACATAAGTTTTAACAGAAAAATATTATTTAATGTTATTTTTAATTATTATTATTATTATTATTTTAAACTAATTAAATTTCATAGTATGTTTTTATAAAATTATAAGCTGTACATTTACACTTTTAAAAATAAAGGTTTCAAAAGGGGGTTTTCTCAGTGATGCCATAGAAGAAAAATTTTTGGTTCCCCAAAGAACCTTTTGTGGAATGGAAAGTTTCCATGGACGTTAAAAGTTCTTCAAAGACCCTTTATTTTTAAATCCTCCAAAAATTGTCCCTTTTCACTTTCATCGCAGGTGCCTCACTGCAACCTTGATTTTTGTTTCTTCTTCTCTTTTAATGAGAAAGAGGAACGAGTCAAAAGTGATTTTGTGGAATTTATACCACATTAGACTACAAATGCTGTCAGCTGAGTTTAACTCGTACTGAACTCTTTAAAGCATCTTTTAAAATAATTGCAGACCTTGTAACAACGTTGAACAGATCTAGTACTCAACGGCAATCACCCAGTTTTAGGAGTCATACTGTATGTTGTCATCTCGTTCAGCTTTACAGCAATAGTTCCCACGTGTGGAAGGTGACAAGGGCCAACTGATCTGACACATCAAAGCCTGTCAACATAACACAAACAATGGACATCAGCAGATTGTACAGTGATGTTAATCTGTCACTTTTTGACATTAAGATAATTATTTCAACCTTCACACTCTCAGATTCTACCTTCCAACACTATGATACTTCTCGTGAAAAAGATGTTGACCTGTTACGCATCTTGTGTGCATTAAATCTAGAGACATTTAACATCTCCAGAAAGATCTATCACTTGGATGAAGCCTTTGGGGCAACACAGTGCAGCTCCAGTGTCCTGTGTGTATATATGTGTCTGCTCCACAGGTATTTTATATGTAAAGCTATACAGTACACCCAGGGCAGCAGATGATTCACAAGTAATCAGTCTTTATAGACCAAAAATAGCCTTTAAAAAAGACGTGGGTTTTTTATGGGTCGAAGTTGTCAACCCTGTCCAAGAACACCAACCACGGTGCTCTACATTCTTCAGATTCCTCATTTCTGGAGGTTCTGTCCTGGGACTTGAGCCCTGTAAAACCAAGTCCTTCACTGAGTACCATCAGCACATCCAGCTGGTCTCAGGCCATGCCGGATACACAGACCTGAATGCTGTCTGTGTGGTTTGATGTTGAATATATTTAAACCACATATAAAATAAGTCAATCTTTTTTCAATCTGAGTTTGCGTGTCATATTTCAGCTTGATACACAAAATTGGAAAATTGTGGGAACCTATTTAAATCCCTCTGAGACACAACTCACTGTTTTTCCATTTAACCAAAATCACTCAAATAAGTAATTTTTCCCTCTTGGTTGTGGTTGTCTACTGTTTTTTTTTTTTTTTTTAAATCATTCTCTTTATCTTTCTAGACCACAGTCTTTTTTCAGTTGGCTTCTCAATTTAAAACAGACAAAACAAATTTAGCTAATTACAGATTCCACCTATTCACAGAACTCGACGCTTCTTAGCCTCCGCGATTAGCACAACGCCTAAATAGGCATAAAAAATGAAAACAGATACATTTAGCTCATTCACCTTATTTAGTGACCATCTTTGACAAATCTGTACCAGTGTTCTGCGTAGGTTGTTTGAAAATCTTTAGGCTATACATCGCTACCCGTAGGTGGCGACTTTTCGTGTATTATGAGTGAGTTGAATCATTCAAGCAAACGATTCCTTCAAACACTGATTCGTTCAGGAACGTGACTAGCATGTGCTGCTTGATGAAAGGCGAAGGATAATTCTGATGTTGTTTCAGATTTGGATATTTTCGTTGAAAATAGGCAAAGTAAATGTGGGATTGTTGTGTCTGAAATGTAAGTTACTCTACTCAATATTTCCTTTTTGTTTACTCTATTGTGCCGCGCTGATATTCGAAGTGTTCGTGTTATTTTGCGTTATATTATATTTCATGTGAATACGGAATGTGTGTACATTCCCTCTGGTTTTATGGGATGACTCAGGAGTCTGTTTGATTCAGCGTTTCATTGGAAAACTGGTAACTGCATGTCGAATGTTTCATGTTCTAAATTTATACATATCCAGAGATCAGCCAGTTGGCTCTGTTTACGAGACCATGAAGTGACCACTTTGGACGGATAAATCTACTATAGATACTACATCAAAAAGAATTTTTCTCTGCCCGGATTTTGAAAGACCAGCAAGAATAAAGAGACTCTGTTGAAACATGAAATGCTATGAGCAAGACCTAATGCTGACAGAGCTGATGGGTTTATTGGTCATCCAATAGAGTCTCGGTTACATCTTTACTTTGTTACAGACAAAACCAAATCATGAGTTTGTAATAATGACTGAAGCGTCGTTTGAGGTGCTGTCCCATGATGACTGCTGGATAACTGACCATCTGCCAATGAGTCTGGTTCCTCTCAAACCCCTGAAATCTTCCGGCTCTGAATCCAGAACCCCCTGCGGCCCCCAATGCAATTTGTCCTCAGACCCAACGCCGAACCACACACCAGATCAGGCGTGTGAGCAACTATATGTGTATGTTCACCATGGAGAGCTGTTTCCGTCTATGTGGAATGAGGGGGAACGTGTGTGACCGCTCCATGTCTGGCTGCAGCCTCAGCGGGAGGAAGTGGAGTTTTATTCTGCAATGGCTTTTCCAGGCGGAACAAGGAATGGGAAGGAGATGCAGAGGGAGAAAGAGGAGAAGGAAGAGGAGAGAGACTAATTTCATCCGATTCCAGCACCTCGCAGAGAGACTTCACACAAAAGCGTGTTATTTAGAGCCTGTCAGAGTAAAATCAGCAATTTCAAGATATTAAATGATGGATAAAATGAGTGTGTGTGACGGAGTTGTAGGGGGTCTTGTGGGTTGGGGGAATGTCAAGAAATAACTCCCAGAAACTGTATTCAGAACTTGAATGTAGCTCATTGAAGGATCTGATCAGTATCTTTATGTCTGGTTCATTTTCAAACCCAACATCTGGGCTCAGAGCTTCAGGGATATTTGCTGACATTATGCTCTACTGTTGAGTTCAGTTCCTTTGTGCTTTATTGGAATTGGGTGTTTCTTCAACTATAGATACTTTTATGTCCCAGGTGTTGATTTACAACTAACAACTAACTTTTTCTTTAGTTATGTGAAAGTCACATTATAACGGTCATGGAAATGTTTGTTTCCACCTACATGTATGTATAGATTTTTTTGATGATGACTTTTATCTTAAAACATGAAAATACATCATAAAATATTGTTACAAAGAGTGAAATCATAAACCATTTCAAGATATTGTGTGCACAAAATTAGTAGAAAATTTAAATAATCTAGTTTGAGTGTGAAATAATTTATTTTGTAGACAGGTCCACATGGCTAAAAGTAGAAGAAACCCAATTAATTTTTCTGTGCAAAATTCCAACTCACTGAAGTCAAAGTAGCTGTTATACAACAAAATATAATACTTTTAATATATAGATATTTTTTTTGAATTACGAAGACTGTCAAGAATCAGGTTCACAGCTTTGCTTCTGTGCTTATTTAGTGCATAATTTATATATATATATATATATATATATATGTTTTGAGAAAAAGTTTTCTGGTTTTTGGAAAAATTACACTTAGTTACGTACTTAAATGATATTAATGGTGTTTCAGCTCTGAGAATACACCTAAGCCAAGGTCTAAATTTTATATCTTTGAAACCAGCCCATAAAAACATCCTCTATGCTGATCCTGTATTTACAATTAATTCTAACTGTTCTCTGCAAAAATAATTCTCTTAATTTTTTTTTGTTTTGTTTTCCAGTCCAATAATATATAAACATCCTATAAAAAAACCTAAATTACATAAAACACTGACTTCTCAGAAAAATATGACATAATTTAAAGGGAATTTAACCTGTTAACTGTCACGGGCCCACCGGTGGGCCCACTTGCCATTACATGATTTAAACAGTAATATCTTAGTCTGAACCTAAAGCAATCTTGACAAACTATATATCGTTTGAAAGCTTAAAGACTCTAGTTTTCATATTTGGTGACTGATTTTTGAAATATTTTACAGAGCAACCGTAATTTATTAATTTGTAAGAAGAGTACTCATCAGACTCAGAGAGCGAGTTCTGACCTTTACTTTGAAATAGTGATACATATATAAAATCA
>JAFVLL020017090.1:0-31649 GCA_021397915.2 Tor tambroides
CAAGAGGGAGGGGATGAGATTTTTACCCGCCGTTGTACTGACAGCGACCACTGCAAACCGCAAGGTTTCAATTACCATCATGTGACGTGCAAGAGGCAGACACAGGACTGTTTTTTAAGGCGAGGGATGGTGTAGCTTACTATATCTGATACTGAAATAGCCTCCCACCAGGTGCAACTTTACACATATTCTCCGGTTACATTAACCAAAACACAGTTGATAAGGTGGACACATGCAGAAAAAGTGCAGATTTGTCTCTCTTCTTGTTGCTTGTTTTGTCTGTCCTCAGAGATTTAAAAAATAACTTACAACAAAATGTTTTGTCTCTGTGCAAGGCAATGTCTCTTTACATGTAAACATTCAGAAGTTGAGAGCTCCTACGTAGCAGTGGACATTCGGGAGAACTTCTGCTGTCACGCAGTTGTGTGCTTTTCCCCATCTCTAAGCTGCAGAAGTACATGATAATTGAAAGGTGTTAGAATTCACACCCGAACAACAATCGGTTTACAATTCTTTGCGTAATACATAGGCATACATTATTGCAGTTGAACACCTAATTCTGGAAAAGGTAGTTGCAAGGTACTTCTGGCAAGTAATGTGAAGTTTGGCATGCAAATACATTACCAAATTCGTCATGATTTCTGGAAACCAAGTTTCACAAGCTCAACAGGTGGCAGTTGATAGTTTCACCACCTTTAAGGACTCACCATTTTCCTTTGGTTACTCAAGCAGAAGGTACAGATGGGTCGGACTGGTGGAGTTTTAAGGTTGGTGTTGATTTGCAAGATGTTGTGATATTTCAGACACGGTTGCCCGTCCCTGCAGTCCTCCCCTAGCAGAAGTACGTTGGCCAAGTGTGAAATGTAGCTCGATGCCAATCGCAGGGTCTCGATTTTTGACAACTTCCTGTCGGCCGGCTCCGTGGGGATAAGGGTACGCAGAGCCGTGAAGGCAGTGTTGACACTGTGTGTGCGGTCTCGCTCCCGAGCGTTAGCTGCCTGACGTTGTTTGCTCACCCCTGCGAGTCTACGACCCCCTGTGCGTCTCCCCGCCTCCCTGTGGCCCCGCATTGGGCTCCCTGCGCCGGTGGATTTCTCCGAGCTTTCACTACCACTGTCAAGCTCATCGGGGTCGGAGGGCAAGCTTTGGGTATCGTGTGCATGATGCTCGTGCTCCCCTGTGGTGGACTTCATGGTGTGCAGAGTCAGACTGCTTGTTGTGGGTAGTCCATGGCGTAGATGCTGGCTGCCCATGGTGCTTTAAGCTGAGTGAAAATAGCAGCCGGGGGGCAGCTGTGTCTGATCCGGTATCCAGAGATCTTCCGTGGCCCCGTGGCACTTTAGCATGCCATTTCTTGAATGACTGACCCCTTTCTGGATTTGTCCGCCACCATGTGGCTGTGGAAAAGGATGGACAGGTGGAACTGGGGGGCCACCTGACATGCCCCAAAGAAGGAGGACGTTTGAAGATATATAAATAAATGCATGCACCAACACAGACAGGGATTTGTTACACCTTTGGCTTGTAATATTTGGATACCTGGTCCTCTGGGTGACCTTGTTCAAATCAACAGAAAGCCAGGTCAGTGATCTGACCTACCTTCTCTGAGAAGATCTCTGTTTTTGTCCCTTAATTCTAGCCCATTCATCCCTTGCTCCTGATACTGTTTGCTCAACATTTCATGTTCTCTATGGCTTAGAAAGTCTTTGTATGTTATATAATTTGAATGCAATAGCTAAGCAACCTTGTTCTGTTTCACCCAGCGCTAAATTTAGCTCTGAAAAGTTTATAGACAGAGACTGTTGTCGTTGCCTGTAAAATTCATATCACATGGGCTGTGGGTCACTCCAGGTCCAAAAGGAGAGAGACACAGTTGGGATTTTACTGCACATAGGGGGCAGTGTTTCAAATTTGACACAATGTAATTCAGAACACCTGTTTTACATGAGAGTAACTCTGAAGAGAGTTCTTGGAAAAGGTTTTACTCAAATCAAGGTGTCAAAATCAATTTGTGCTACTATTAAGGTAACTGGAATCATGTACTTACTTGTAGATGTAGTCAACATTGGTGTTCTGAAGTTTTCTAAAAGAAAAGCTGCTTTGCCAGAAGCTTTCACATCCACACCAACATCACAAAATCTAAGTGATATTCAAACATTTAAGTGAATGTCTTTCCTCCAGTAGCTTTAGTTAATGTTAGCATGTAGCTCACAAGGAAAGGAAAGGAAAGTACATGTGGCAACCCATACTCAGAATTTGTGCCACTGCATTTCACCCATCCAAGTGTGCGCATGCACACACAGAGCAGTGAACAAACACACACACACAACACACACTCAGAGCAGTGGGCAGCCATTTTTGCTGCATTGCCCAGGGAGCAGTTGGGAGTTCAGTGCCTTGCTCAAGGGTCTCACCTCAGTCATGGCATTGAAGGTGGAAGAGAGTGCAACTCATTCACTCCCCCCACCTACAATCCCTGCCAGTACTGAGACTCAAACCCACAACCTTTGGGTTACACATCCAACTCACTGACCATTAGGCCACAATGGCACTATATAAGTGCTGTATAAGAGTGCTCTCTTATAAGTCATCCTGTTTCTCTCGAATGCCCTTGCTGACTGAACAGCCCAGGTGTGTTCCTGTTTCTTGCACATGTACTGTGGTCCATGTTTAGAGACAGTAAAAATATCAGTTAATGTTCACCATACGTATATTACATTGCTGCTTTGTTTGTATGATAGTTTAGGCAGTTTTTTTTATTTTTTTTTTTACTTTTTGGTTTATTAAGTTTTGCTAATTTGCTTGATGACAGTTTTATCTTCAGTCATATTTTTTTGGTTTACTTAGACTCGGTAGTAGGACACTAGACTCATATTTTCCAGTATTCACCACCAGATGTCAGTAGCATATCACTGGAGATTGTTGTTCCAGCTTTTTAAGGCAAGAAGCACAAGTAAAATCTAAGAATTGACAAGAATATAAGTGAACAAATTAGGCATGAAAACAAAAATAGGTTTCAATGCACCGTTACCATATTAGAAGATCCAGTGAGGAACCTATGAACAATCAAATCTTAATGTATAGAACTTGTCAGTGCTTCATTTAAATCTAAATTACTATTGACTTCCTTTCAGCCATTTGGTAATTTTGTCCAAATTAATTATTCTTATACATTCACATGACAGCTCTTCACTAATTTGTTTAACCTTTTAAGCTCTTCCTGAAGACCTAAATTACAATACTCGTATTCCCAAAGTTCATGCGTGGATGTTAACACGTGCTGCATCCTCAATGAGCTGCCCGTGGCCCAAACATATGCTCCAATGGGTTTGTTGTTTATCCTGACAGCATCGCCTCTAATCTTTAAGAGTGCCTGCTGGGATGCAAAACAAAGAAACGCCATTATAATCCTCAGAGAGTTTGCTTGGCACTTAAATTTGCAGGTAAAAGCTCCTGGTAAGTTGCAGAAGTTAGGAATTGGCTTATAGCGACGATTTCCTGGATACCCGCCCTTGAGAAAGCAAGCAGAGCATGAAACAATTCATATTTTCATTGAACGGTTTTGCAGCTCCAAGTTTACATAGACAATATGACAGTTTACAATCCAGTTCCAGTTGAACGAAGTTGAGTGCCAATTAGCATTTTAAAGGCCTAATTTCCTGTGGAGCAAGATTATAAAGCTCTGTGCACACCTTTTAAGCACCTCCGTTTTAAAACTCTGTTGGAAAGAGTATGATTAGATTCCCAAGTTAGACCACTTTCAAAGCCCCAACGAAAACTACAGTGTCTCTGGCAGTTTTCTCTCTCGGGTTTTTGAAGTGCTCTTAAATACAGGTCACCATACAAAGGACACCCATCCACCTACACAAAGATATGCACACTTTAAAAGCAACTAATCTATTTTGAAACATGCCATAAAACATAATCCAAGTTATAAGGGCAATTGCAAATCATGTCTGTGAGATGCTGGTCTACTGAACAGAAGCACCAAGAGACCATTAGCATCTTGGTATGCAGTGCATTTTCACGTCCTCGTCATACATTGTCGTAATATATATTGCATCAAATTTTAAATTCACACTTTTTGAAGATGTAAACCATATTACTTCCCAATTAAGTGAACAAAACTGTTGAATTAAAAAAAAAAAAAAAAACTCTGGTTTGAATGTATGTTGCAATTTTTACTAGCTGTGCTAATGAATTGTTCTAAAAGCTAACTCAGTAACCTTATCCCACGTTAGCCTTTTGTATTGCATTTAAGTAACAAAAATCAGGTCCTTAAAATTGTGCTGTGAAATAAGTAATGACAGATCATTTTTTCGTATTGTGATGAAGATCTGAAAATGTGTAAATGGATTATCAAAAAAAAGACTAAATAATTTGAGAAGCCCATATGCCAACAGAGATAAGTCTGCCATTTCACCAGAAAAATGATGAGAAATAAAAAGAAACACATACACAGATGAATCATTCACAGTAAGATCAAAAACATGCATTTAAAAAATAATTAGGTTAAATTTTCCCTTCACGACTTTAACAACATCATCCTCTAGGAAGTGGCATCATTTTGAAGGGAAAAATGGAATGAACAATGAAAGTATTAACAAAAGATTTAATGACTCTGTTTTGGTTGTTTTAATTTTGTTTGTGTCACTTTTAAGCTATAGTTCAAAAGCAGCTGCATAACAGGAAAAACCCATTGAACTGAACAAAAGACAGACAGAGAATGGAAGAGACTGAGTGGGAGACCATATAATAAGCTAAAGAAACATATGACAGTCCAGCCCAGATGAGAGACACACTTCATTCTTTCATTTCTCCTGCTCGGCTGGAGAACCTTATGAGGGTCTCTCTAGTGCCCTTGCTGACCATTAAAGGCAACTAATTGGAGCCCAGGCACAGACAGCTCTGGGGGCTACAGAAACCTCTCAAAGAAAAGAGTTCCCAGAGAAGATCTCTACAAGGAAAAAAAGTAAATACTACTGCAGTTTTGGACCACAGTCCACCATGTACCTTCTTGCTACTCCAACTCAAAGGAGGAAAGGAAAAAAGAAAGGGAAAAAGTCTGAGGTGATGGGTTTCTGGGATATATGGTGTACTCGCAGTCATCATGCTTGAGAGATCTGAACTATGGCCAGAAAACTTTCTTCTCAGCTTTTCTCTTTTCTCCTCTAATCTCCTGTGCTGTGGTTTTAACTCACTGTAGTAACCATGTTTGTTTTTTTTTTTGGCATATTGATTACCATTTGTATAACCAGAGTTTTACTACAAATACCATTGTTAAACTATGGTTAGTGTAGCAAAACCATGGTTATGTGGTTACCATGGCTTAACTATAGTAACCATGTTTTTTTTGTTTTATTTGTGGTAAAACCATGGTTAATTTTCGTAGGGGAAGAGACAGTGACTGCAGCATTTTAGTTTTAGCAGATTTGTACACATAAATTTGTAGCTACGTGAACAGCCTCTTAAACGCCACTAATCCGATCTCTGACTAGCATACAGTGACATTTAGAAGCAACTTCTTCATTTGTCTTCCTGAATGAATGGTTCATTCAGGAATAATGTACAGTTAGCTGGTCATTAACGCAAAATAAACCCAGACAAGGTGATCAGGACCTTGGCATGAAGCAGACTGGTCTTGTATCACTCTGGAGGGGTTTTACTTTATGCTAATGCTTGCTAACCGCTTACACAACTACTCAAAAATAAATAAATACACGGTCAGGTACGTAATTTAACTTTAGTAAGCTAATTTACAACATTTACATTTGTAATTATTCATTTAGCAGACACTTGTTTTTATTCAAAGCATCTTAGAAATGAGGAAAGCAACCAACACAACTTGTTTAGCTTAATCCTTGTGCTAATCTGCAATCCATCTAACATATTTAACGACGAAGTGATATGTCTTAATCCGTTTTAAATTCTTTCACATCCAGCTCTTTGTGTTTCTTACCATTTTCTTGTTCTTCCAAGCAATGTTGAGGCAGTTTTCTCTGCAAACTGCTTTGAGTGATAATGTAAGTTGCTAACAGCGGTCAAGACCATAGAAAACAATGTGTTGCTGATCAGTAAAATGTCTCACCTCATGACTCATGTCAAGTTCAAATAATAGATCAAATTAAGCTCATCACCTTTCAGTATGACCTCTAGACAAGAAAAATGTGATTAGAGAGAGTATCTAGCATTAACTGGACAATCCCCTAAGGGTTTAATTATAACACATGGAGTGAGAATCACAGCTTGACAAAAAGATGTTAGAAAGCTGTCATCATCCTTCTCAGCATTGTTAACGCATCTCAACGTGCTAAATAACAACACTGACAGAGGTAAGAATGAAAATGTACGGCTTATCTTCCTTTGTGGCCCCATACTTAAAAGAGACCTTAAGACATAAGATTATTAAAGCAATAATAAGAGGTGGTGTGTTATGGTAAAGTGAAGCTGATTACCTAAATATCCCAGGGGATATTTGAAAAAATTGAAGACTTTATAGATATAAGCTAAATTCCATTCTCAAGGTCAGATTAAAATTAGACATCCAAGATTTAAAGGACAGACTGTCAGCAATCTGTTGAATATCAATTCCATTTATTAGGTCAACACCTCATAAAAAAGTTTATTTAGCTCATGGAGAAATGGAAGCCACTTCAAAATCAAAAGAAAAAAACACCACCAATAAAAAGAAGCCGTTTTTGTTTTTTTCCAAATTTCATTTGTAAAAAATATTTTAAAATCTTTCATTTTAATATTTCAATAGAATTTTAGGGGTGAAATAGTTTGAGATATTCACACTCAGACCGTTTATTCTGAAACGTAAACGAACAGCACAATCGACTATAATACAACTCTGCCAGCGTTTCCATCTGTGTTGATATTCATGTAGGCTATGTGAGACAAAAAGAATTGCTGATTGAAAGACATATCGCGAGAGACTGCTTTGTTCCACAGTTTAGCTTCAAAACTACTAGGATCAGAGCAAAAGAACAGACTTGGTGCATATGTTGCTTGTTTCTTTGGCACCAACTCAAATGAATATCGCGCGCACACTTAACTATCTCTCCATGGCTGTTTGTCAGTAATTGACTGGCCTTGATGGAGTCTAAAGTATTACGATTAAAATACAGATTTCTGTTTTTCCCCGATAATCCTCGTGTTCCTATTCCCACTCTGTGGAAGTTCACACCACCTGTGGCGGTAATCTACAACCTGAGCCTGACAGTGAGATGATGAAATTCTTTGTCATACCTTCTTAGCGGGAGGTAGGAGACAGGGAGCTACGCCTCTCCGTGGAAACACACACTCTCAGTCACACACATTGGTAAGGTGCTTAAAGTTGTGAACTTGTTGAATTATTTTACCGTGCAGGAATTCTTGATGTCTTTAATTGAAGAGTTATCTGAAAATCCCGTATGACTTTCCGTAATACTTCGTAAACAAGGAGTTGTTAGTTAAAGAAGTTCACCTAAAAATTAATTTTTTAAAAAATAATTTACACTTATTATCCACCTTATTTTTAACGTAAAAGTGGGCGCGGCCATTTTGTAACATGAAAGTGCGACGCTTCCGGTGTTCAGTTATTTTAAGTTCGCTATGGTATTTGGTGTATTTTTAAGTTATCATAACATTTACTGCACTTTATATTTCTTCTAGTTAGTTGCCCTTACAACAATTGGTTATACACTTTTACTACAAAAAACCATGTTTTTTTTTTTTTGGCATATTGATTACCATTTGTATAACCACAGTTTTACTACAAATAGCTACCATGGTTAAACTATGGTTAGTGTAGCAAAACCATGGTTTAACTATAGTAACCATCTTTTTGTTGTTTGTTTATTAATAGTAAAATCATAAATTCAGAAAGGCGTGCACATCCAACAAACCTAAGGGCTCATGCATGTGCAGGACAAAAATAAGGTAGGCCTAATTACAAACAAAACAAGCAATTTTTTAAATTTGTAGTAAAACCATTGTTTATTTTTGTAAGTCCACAGAAAATAGCTTACTTCTATATTGCAAAATATTGCATATTGCACAACTTTCTGTTCTTTGTCTACTTCGTTTTTTTTCCTCAGAAAGATGTTTCATCAGCTGAACAATCATAGTTAACAGTATCCATTGAATGTACTGTAATGATATCCTTTGCAATCCTGTATTCAATATAGCAATACCGATTGCTAATTTCCATGCAATTACAGTGAATATAGAATGGAGACAAAAAGGATTTAAAAGTGCTGTTAATGGGGTCCACTACATTCAAAAGTTTGTGGTTTGTAAGTTATTCCTGTGATGCAAGGATTCACGTGATTTTCAGGATTCTTTGATGAATAGAAAGTTTAAAAGAACAGCGTTTATATGAAATATTAACTTGCTGAAAAAACGTGTTTGAGAAAACTCCAAACTTTTGAACGGTAATGTGTGTATTTCGTAATTATTCATAATCAATCAATCAAACACTAATCGGCCTCCTCATAACCCTTTCAAACTAGTGATGAGCAGTTTATTGTCTTCTGCGTTAAACAACAGCGAGCTGTTTAATGTTTGCCGTCCTTTTCTCTTTATTTTTGCGTACCTCAGGTAATCGTATACGAACAGCTGGATTATTAGCTATGCATGAGAGGAACTATCTGCGGCTGACTCATTAATGGCCGCCATCAATGGCCGTTAATTAGTTCAGATGCTTGTTTGTGTTGTCACCGAGATGTCTGTTTATATTTGCCAAGCGATCTGCGGTAAAACTGTAGCCACTGCACGCTCCGCCAGGCGTGACACAAACAGCATGTTTACGAGTTTTTTTTTAACATTCCAGTCACATTAAAGGGGACGTCCTTAGAGAAATAGAGTGCAGCTGAGTTTCAGGCCACATAGTTGGAGGAAGGATGGCAAAGGATACTAAATTGTCCATGCCTTGGCTTGAATGACAAGGAAGATCGTTTTTCTGTCAAACTTAACTTTAAACTGCAGTGTGTTACAAATAAAATCTGGCCAAAGAAATCAAAGGTCATTTAGAGGTGAAGTGTGAGATTTATTTGCCACTACCGTCCGTCACTAAACAGATTTCCAAAAATATTTAGATCTTCTGGAGAAAATTTGAGTGGATGTTAGAGTGAAGTCCAAAGTACCAAGAAGTGTTTCGTAAAATACACTCATTTATTTTGTTTGGAATCATTTTCACAAATATAGCAAAGTTTAAAAAGCGTGGAAAAACATTATATTATACCTTATACTTAAATTAATATCTTCAGATATGATATTTACAAATTGAAACAGATAGTGTAAACCTGTCAGGTTAATAAGTAGTAAAATATAGGCCCAGTGTCCTCAGTGCAGCAATGACACCTCATGTCATTTCCTTATCCTCTCTGGACAGGAAGCTGTAAAAGAAAAGGTCAGTACTATATTTTGTATATATATATTTTTAATATGTATTTTTTTTTCAAATGAAAATTATTTATTTTAATTAATTACCTTCTTAGAGCAAAGAGTTCCCATGTAACCACTTCTGCAAGCGCACACATTGGGGCGGACACATCGGCTTCCGTACAAACACCTCTGTTCACAGATTGCTGTGGAAAAATCATGTCATTATTAACTGTTTGCCAGGTTATATTTTAGAAAATAAATATATTTTATATGACAGATGTCGAACAGAGTTAGTACACATATAAAATATGATGGAATATGCAAATATAATGGCAGAAATTCTTCATCTCAAGAAATATCTGCGTACACATGAAACCACTGAAACCGACTCAAAACGATGTAGTATACATGCCAGACCAGTATGTGGCACTGTAACTCTGCCAATTCTACCACTGTAATTCTGTAATTCTCTGGGACCCGGTTTAAAAAAAATAGCGGTTTCAGGCTCCCAAAACGCTGGATCCATCTGGATGAAATGCCAATACGATACAAAGGCCCGGTTTCACAGACAGGGCTTAGACTAAGCCAGGATTAGGCCATAGTTCAATTAGGACATTTAAGTCATTTTTATAAACGTGCCTAAAAAAAATCATATATGTGACCCTGGACCACAAAACCAGTCTTAAGTGTCAATTTTTTGAAATTGAGATTTATACATCATCTGAAAGCTGAATAAATAAGCTTTCCATTGATGTATGGTTTGTTAGGATAGGACAATATCTGGCTGATATACAACTATTTAAAAATCTGGAATCTGAGGGTGCAAAAATATCAAAATATTGAGAAAATCGCCTTTAAAATTGTCCAAATTAAGTTCTTAGCAATGCATATTACTAATCAAAAATGAAGTTTTGATATATTTATGGTAAGAAATTTACAAAATATCTTAATGGAACATGATCTCTACTTAATATCCTAATGATTTTTGGCATAAAAGAAAAATCGATAATTTTGACCCATACAATGTATTTTTGGCTATTGCTACAAATATACCCCAGCGACTTAAGACTGGTTTTGTGGTCCAGGGTCACATATGGCATCATAAATTAGTCCATACGACCAATCTGCCATATTATAGCTTTATGTGATGAACTGATTATTATTGTTAAAAACCCATCGTAGCTCTCAAGCCTCATTCAAATATGTGACCATTTGATCTAAAGTTTCATGTTGAATGAACTATTCCTACGCAGGTCAAACTCAAGGAAAAGCCATTTCAAACTGATCCCGATCCACTCCCCTTGTAAGAACATCAGCATTCACGTTTACTTCCAGCAGTAAACGTGAATTCCTGCTCCCCTGCCAAACACAGACGATCTGTGCGGTTTATCACCAAAACATATCGCCAACAACCACAGAGGCAGGAACAGAGGAGATGCAATTTAGATTCTTTTACTGAGAACGAGAGCGAGTGAAGTGCGTGTCTTTGGAGGCTCGCTGCAGTGAAAGGATTGCATTTCTGTTGCTCGGATGGGAATCACTTACGGATTTGGCAGAGAGTTCCCTTCCAGCCGGGACGGCAGTGGCAGGTGTTCGGCCCCACACATTCACCTCCGTTTAAACACTTCTGCAGACACACAGCTGGAGGAACAGAAACGGAGAGAGAAACTACATCAAACAAACAAACAAGGCTCAAATCATTGGAACACATTATCAAAGGTGAAATTTTGTTTTGTTACAGTTTCTGTTAATTATTACATAAGAACTGAGAGATTTCTGTTTAAAGATGAGGTCATCGCTGTGACTGATGGGTCTCATGTGTCCACACCTGGACAATTGCTAACATGAGGTAAGGAGGTCACTTGAAGGTCTTTGTCTGGATGAGGTTTGGTACTCACGTTTATCACATCTCTTTCCCCTCCAGCCTGACGCGCAGGCACACACATCTGGTCCGACGCATCGTCCTCCGTTCATACACACTGGCTCACACACACCTGTGGAGAAATGGAAAGGTAAAGCTTTGGATTTACTCGGATCAACAGGGTACAAGAACTAAATTGTAGTTTTTGTAGACAGATGAAGGATTTTAGAGTTTGATTGGTCAAGATGTGTCTGAAATAATAATTACAGTTCTGACAACAGTAACAAAACTGATCATGTTAGAAAGATTACTAAATAAAACTAATAATAAAAACAGAATAAAAATAATAAAAACAAACATAAATAATAATAAAAACTAAAAATAGTTAAGGACTAAGTTATGGACTTTTTCCATTTAATTTTTCTTTTAAAGACGACTTCTTCTTTGTTTAATTCAATAGTTTATTCATATGAATTATTCATACTTCCTGACATGCACATTTTTATTTTTTTTATTATTTAATATCAAATATGACAGTCTTCTAATCATTACTGATAATAAAAAGTTTTTATATCAATGGTTTATTATTAATAAATTATTCTGTTATTTTTATATTTAAAATTAGATTTTTATATTTAAAATGTTCTTTTTAATTATTTAATGTAAAATATTTATTTTTAAAATGTTCTTTTTAATTATTTAATGTAAAATATTTATTATTATTATAAATTAATTGAATACGTTTAATTATTGATAAATTATTCTTGTTATTTCTTTTTAAATTTGAAATGTTCTTCGTCAATATTCGTCATTGTTCTTCGTCAGGTATTTATTAAAAATACTTGCATTTTATTCAATGTCTTATTCATAAATTAGTTATTTAAATGTTTTTATTGCAAATATGACATTATATTGTTATTATTATTAGAAATAATACTTTAACCAATGTTTTATTGTTCATACATTATTTATAGGTTATGAATTCTATTTACTTAATGTTCTTTTTTATTATTAAATATATTACATTATTATTATTATTATTATTATTATTATTATTATTAGCACTTTCTTCATTCCAGCTATCTTTAAAATCAATTAAAAAAAATAATTAGCTGTTTACTGACTGTGGTGTGAAGTATGTTTAGAAAATGGAAAAAAAAAAAAAAAAAAATTAAACTTGACCTCAACATAAGGACATCACCAAAGGATCTTAAATGTTATTTTAATTGGAATATTAATTTAACGAGACTTGCCATCCAAATTAATTCATCCAGCCCTGATCTCATATGTCTCATAATTCTCACACTGAAATACCTCGCTATCTTTGCTCAGATTCATCTCTCTTGCTCCTCAATCAGACAGGCCATATGTAACTCTTCAACTAACATCTGATCTTGGCTCCCAAAGCGCAATTTTCTGTCATTTCAATCAACAAAACAACTCTATACTTTCTTTCCATATGCTGTGACTTAAATCCCATCATGCCATGTGTTTCAAAGGGGGCACAAAGCTACAAAACTATAAGTTTTATGGAGCTGAATGGAGCTTTAACAAAACCGGTTCCTATCAAAACGCCACTTACTTTTCTCACAGCGTGGCCCATAATATCCCTCCACACATGAGCAGATGTTGTTTCGTATACAGTGACCACCGTTCTTGCAGGGTGGACTGCACACGGCTAAAGGAAAGAGAAGCACATAAAAGTCCAGCGTTTGATGAATGAAAATCACACCTGTGTTCTCTGAACTGATGACGGACACGTCAAACAGCCGTAAGGTGAAATAACTGACAGCAAATCTGACATGACTGGGAAAACACACTCTAAAAGCTCCAACATTTCACAAAACTTGAAGAAACCCAGACATTAGAGTCATTCCCCATCATCAAAAACATCTTTACCAAGCGGCTGTTTCAAGCCATTACGCGAATCATTCCTCACCACATGAAGCTGCTGCAGAGGAATCGATATATACACATCAAACGTCCTGAATCTGGGGCTACGACATGAGCGCGAGGCTTCAATAGAATCCAAATGGTTTTTAGGGCTGGTCCATTTTATCGTTTTAAAGTGCAGTAGTCATGCTTCACCTGAAGAAATTGATATCCGGCCTCTGTAAGCTCTCAGAAAAACAAGGCGATGCATCAGGAAAGTTGATTCAAAAAGAAGTGCTGTTACCGTTTTGACACCGAGCCCCGTAGAAACCAGGCTGGCAGGTGCAGGAGTTAGGCCAAATGCAGGTTCCACCACTGAGACACACGGGGTCACACAGAGCTGGAGACAGATACATTTATTAAATAAAACAAGAATAAACCTTGGCGGTTGTTTCGGGGTCAGATCTCACTGTTGAGTGTTTGTGAGGTCAAAATCACAGCTGTGGTGTTGAAAAATAATGATTTACTTCTTCAAAGAGCGTAAAACTGGCCTACTAATGATTGTCAAGGAAATAAGTTATTGTTCAGTGTCAAGCTCTTTTAAAAACCTTTTGAAATTCATTAATTGAAATTGTACACGCTGTGCCACAATGATGTTTATACAACAGCAAGTTCTGGGCTAGCTATATTATGTATAGTGCTGTCAACCGATTAAAAAAAACTAATTAATCTCGATTAATTGTGATTAATCCTACCTAACATTAAAGTTTTTATATATACTTTTATATTGCGATAATTTCACATGCAACCTTCAATTTAGTGTAGAAACAATTTTAGATATTTGTTTAATGGCATCTTTATCTGCATTGGCGACTAACTGAAATTATTTTAAGTTGAAGTACTACAATTATGAAAAGTAAAAAATAAAATAAACTGACATAGAATTAAAAAACATAAAGTCTCATAAAAAACTTAGTAAAACCTAAAATTCAAATGAAAACTAACAATATAAAAACAAAAGTTAATACTCTCTCTCTATTCCTAAAAACACACTCCTTACCTATGGCAACATCTTATTGCATCACCTTATTGCTTTGTTAGAAGAGTCAGAGTTGACGTATATTGGTTTTTGTAAAATATTATTTATGTGAAAAAAAAACAAAACTACTATTTGTTACTCTCAGGCTCTGTGCTCAATTGATAGTAATTGATCCTCACAGGTGGACGAGAGGAAGTTATCATCAGGCTGAAATAATAGTTGGTGTTTTCTCTGAGCCGCCAGGACGGAATGAAAAATGAACAGATAGGGGTTCTACATCAGCTAATTGCCACCGTGAAGCAGCACACACATATGATGGATTTAGTGAGAAGAGATTGGTCCCACTGGGAGCCAACCACACACACTCTCACCTGTCTCGCACGATGGTCGCGTCCACCCCGCTAGACATTCACACTCATCCGGTGATGCGCACTTCCCTCCGTTTTGACAGTGACGGTTGCACACCACTGTGTAAATGAAACCAAAACCCATGCAATACCATCTGTGACCACTAGGGGTGCAAGAGATTACGTTTAACATCCACACACACATGAAATCCAAGCAAATATGATTAAT
Source organism: Tor tambroides (assembly GCA_021397915.2). Classification (NCBI taxonomy): domain Eukaryota; kingdom Metazoa; phylum Chordata; class Actinopteri; order Cypriniformes; family Cyprinidae; genus Tor; species Tor tambroides. The sequence goes on from JAFVLL020017090.1 coordinate 14,718, forward strand.
AAGGACTCACTGGTTTCACATCTGGGCCCTACGAAGCCATAGGGACATGAGCAGGTGTCTCGACCCACACAGGTGCCTCCGTGCAGGCAAGGCAAACTGCAGAGAGCTGCGGGAATATTCATACGACCAAATGCACATAAAATACAGTCATCTATCACACAAAGCAAACCGCTAACGCATAACTCATCAAGCCTGTGCAGATTATTTGGCTCTTGCCTCTTTATGGAAAGTACAAATACCACAGATTTGCAAAATGGTACCAAAAAACATAATACTTGAGGCCATCTGTATGCTATTTGACACAAAATTAACCTACAAGGATATAAAATGGACAATCATTTTCCTGAACATAAAATGTGTATGCTAACATTTGTCAAATGAAATGCTCTCTAAAACAGTGCCATCTCCTATTAAATTTATAAATACCACTCCAACTTGTAATAAAGGCAGCAAATCATGGTTCATAAACAAAAGACTGTGATGTAAACAAAAGGCTATTGACCATTAAAAAAAAGCAAATCACGGTTCGTAAATGAAAGGCTGTGACAAACAAAAGGCTACTGACCATTTAAAAAAAAAAAACAGCACTTATCAAGCCATTTTATAGGGTTGTTAACTCAAAAACACCTACGAACTGCAAAAAAGAGGAAAAATGCACTTTTTACACATTATTTACATTAGTGCTGAATGGCAATGAAATTTCAGCTCTCTTACCGCTTTCACAAGCCTCTCCATGGTAACCTGACATGCAATCGCATACGTCTGGTGCCACACATTTCCCTCCGTTCAGGCAGGCTGGACTGCAGATAGCTGTGAGAATCCAAAATGACATTATTCAACAATTATGTTGCTTCAAAATGCATGTATGACCATATTTACAACATTATAAACATTGGTGTGCATTTGTTTGTGACCTGTTTCACAATTGGGACCACTGTATCCCTTCTTGCAGCGTCACGTGTTAGGGGCTGCGCACTCCATGTTTCTACCACAGGCATGTCTGCACACGGCTGAAGGCACAAATGGCATGCAAACACAAATAACACATGGTCAGATTCACTCCATCAAAAGGCAAACACATATTTGCCTCCATCTGCAGCCCTGAAGCACAGGAAGCGAAAACATATACAGATTCTGTATGTACTATACCTATTTTAAATGTGTACCTTTCACTTTAAATTAAACCAAGTTGTTTTAAAAGTGCAGGCGATGCTAGTGTTATATTTTTAGATCATTACCATGCTTGCTTTTTAAGATTCACCCTAAGTTCTTCCTTCAAGCATTCTGAAAAATACAGGACTGATTTGAATAGTTAGGTAATGTTTGCCACATAAACTTCCTGTTTAATGAAAAGCTGGATCCACTGCCATATGGTTTGTAGAGCTCAACACAAGACACCTGTGACTGTTTTGTGCATGTTTACGCTATATTCATACCTTGAAAACAGTGCCTGAAATAATCTATGAATGCATAAGTAATCATTGTCCTGAGTGAATTTCAACATAGTAATGCAATATCATGGGATTACAATAGCAAACATGTTTCTAGTGATTCTTCCACCCACTGCTCCTAATTTTCTCAGGTTCACGAACCCATGGGATGGAGCTCAAGGAATGTATTTATTCCTTATGCCTAGAGCATGCTTGGGGAATGAGCTTATTGTTTACACCAGTTACTGTCAGTTGTCAGTCTTAAATTCCACATGCTGCGCACTTTTCCGTAGTCTAGACCTCAAAAGGCATGCCCACAATTTGTTCACTGACCTATTGCGCACAAAATCGGCAATTAATATACAAATATTGGTAGTTAAAATTGGACTAGATTTCTGGGAGTCAGGGTTCACCATTTCGCCTGGATACTTAATCAGGAATGTACTGGTTTGATATAATGAGCACTTTTGAGGAACAACTAATCACTGGGTTCTCTAAAGTTTGCCAGGTTAGTGGCATCTAAAAACTATTTCAGGTAAACCATCCCTGAAATGAAATATGGTTGGCTGCTTTACTGTACATGTCAGTCAAACAAACCACACTTGTCCACACTCTCAGAAAAAAAGTGCAGCATTTGTCACTAGCGCAGTTTTCTTTAAAGGGACAACTTTGTACTTTGTGTGCCTTCTAAAAGGTTTATAGTAGCACCTTAAGGGTACTTATTAGTGCTCTATGGTACTAATATGTACATTTTAGGGATGGTTAAGATACAAAGATGTAGGGTACTGCCCTGGTGACAAGATGTTATAGCCCTAAAGGTATAATATTTGCACATTTTGCAGTGTAAGTAGGCAATTTTTCCCCAGTTGTTTATGTCATGGATAAGTATATCTCTAATGTTGGACTTACAGAACTAACTAATCAATATATAATGAAGAAAAGTCATCTTGTACATCTAAAATTACCTCTGCAAATTCGCCCATCTCCAGTGTACCCCAAAGGACACCGTCCGCATCTAGGTTGCCCATCCCCTGCAAGCTCACAGTGGACTCCTGGGAAGCAAGGGACATCTGCACAGGTGAAACTTCTCTCCTCTAAGAGAACCACATTTTTGCTCTTGCTTGGGTGTCTACCGTTCTGAAGAGTCCGGTGGTTGTCCAGAATTTTGGTTTGGCTTTGTTCACCAAGGTAAGTGAAGCCCTCCTGGGGGAGTGGTTGTGTCTCATAGGGGTCTTGGATTCTGGCTCCAAGGCCTCCATCTGCAGAGAACTCAGACTCCAGTAAGGAAAAAGAAAGGAAGGTTAGGGCTGCCGTTAGGGGTTTCTGGGCTTCTGGAGGTGTCCAGGGTTGAGGTCGGGTGATTGTGACCAGACTGGATTGCTGTGGAGACTTCCTCAGTGCCTCAACATGCCTTGAAGTGTGAGGTAATGTGACTTTTCCAGGCATGACGCCTGCAAATCCACCTGCTGAGACTTTAAATGAAGCATCTCGCTCTTCTGGACTCGGAAGAATGTTAAGTTGATTGTGAGAGCGAGAGAGGAGTCGATTCCTGCTGCTGGTTGAGGCAGGTGTGTGTCATGCCATCAGTACCAACTCCCCTTTCCCTGTGACAGGTGGAAAGGTTGGTGGGAGGGGGATGCGAGTGGTGGCCTTATGGTGTGGGGCCCTCACTGGTGAGGATAAGCGTCTCTGAGGTTGTCTGAATGGAAGGACGGGGAGGTGCAGATGGGGAAAGCCGTGGGAGACATGGGGTAGGTTGTTCTTGGCTTGGGTCAGTTGTGGTGAGTAGCGGGGTGCTAGATGAGAGGACAGACTTATTATGCAAGATGAAAAGCAACTTTTCAAGCTTATGAACAGTAAATACTTTTAACCCAACTTTAAAACGTTTACTTGTTGGCCACAACAAGGCTCATTACATTAAGGACACCAAAGTAAAAAAAAGAGATTGATAGTGTATTTTGCAGTTATGATTCATCAGCATACTCTGGATATTATGAAGAGATCTTTGAAGATTTTACACAATGAGACCACCAGAAGTGCAGTTATGATGTAATGGCCCTCAGTAGCTTAAAACCTCATGGTGGTGCTGGTATATTTACTCACAAACAACAGATAGTCGCTGTGGCTGCTCGACAAGATTTATTTTGTCCCCCTTCCACATGCGAGGAACAAAGACACAATACAACAAAATGCAATCCCAACAACAGAGACAGTTGTTTCTGAGTGTGTAAGAATCTGGGATGCATGTGGCGACAATAAGGGAATTAGCTTGCAAAATGAAGCTGTTTCTTTTCTAGTACCCACTGTGGCTGCTCATGGATTCACTCCTGATAACGGCACTATTAGGAATGATTCCAGCAGTGGCCCATTCACAGGGAAAAATGCATTAAAAGTCATTACCCCGCTCTGAGAGCTTTTACCGTCGTGCTGCAATACTGCTACCAAGGAAAATGTATTCGAGGGATTTTTCAAGCAAAGGAACAGATTAAGTCTAACAATATTTCCATTGAGTGAAATGTAACATACTGTACTCTGGGGATAAGAAGGGATAAGATGCAGTCTGGTAGTTTTGCTTTTTTAAAATATAAAAGGAGAATCAAAGACCAAAAAACAGAAACAAGAAAAAACCCTGATACTGTTAAAAACCCAGTTTTCTGTTAACTCATCCTCACTGTCTTCACCCCTCCTCATCCCCTATCTAAATGAGTTTACACATTCTTTCCCTAGTTCCTTACTGTCTTTTTCCGTTCCCTATATTCGTCAGCCAAAAACACATTGTGGGTCAGCAACCACCGAGCCGCAGCCTGTGCATGACTGAGCATTAGACGTTTCCAGGTCTCACTTATCAACCGTATCAAAGCACCTGTCACGTTCTGAGGATTACGACAGGCTTGTTTCCTGTTCGTTATGTTTTTCTCTAATTACTGGAGCTCTGCGCTTTCGGGAGATGAAACAAGGAGGATTAAGAAAGGATTGAAGAGGAAAACAGCGACAGACTCATTTTTAAACAAAGCTAAAATGTAAGTTAAGTCTCCATGATGATGCAACAACTCTGAAGAAGTTGTATTGTTTAGTTTTGTGTTGATAAAAGGGTGTGTCTGTTTGCATGGAAATATTCAATTGAAAAAATTAGAGTTGAGAAATTCAAACTTTGAAAGACTAAGTTTAAAAAGTACTTACTACTATTCTTTGATTGTTTTGTGCAGGTGCGCCCATTGCCATGGTACCCTGGTGGACATCGTCCACAGACGTAGCCAGTGTAGGGCGGCCGGAGGTCAATGCACTGAACACCTGGAAAACATGGCCTACTTGCACACTTGGATGTTATGTTTAGTCGTTTGGGAAAACCTGTACCACAAAGAAATACTGCCTTTTAGATTTGTCATTAATATACAGACACAATGTTCTGTTAGCATTTACTCATTAGCATCTTAATAGAAGATTGATGTGAATTTAGGGTCAGAAGCCCTCTGGGTTCTGTGTCCTCCCATGATTTCACCTTCAACTCCTACCAACAATTTCACACTCCTACGTGGCCTCCACAGCCTACAACAGTTACCCAACCGCAACAGACTGGTGAAGGATTAACTATGCAGGGAAAATGAGGTCTCGCTCGTACACTAGGGAAGATGTGCTGATGTCAGAAGGTGTGAAGCAACACCCTGAAATTTTTAGCTCATTTTCTGTGACTAAAAATTACCCCATTGTTTTATACACCACTGAACAAACCGGTGTCCTTTTTATTCCACCATATATAAGGTGGAGTATATAAGGCTACAGGATCCATCTGAGCACTTTTGGAGCACGCAGGAAATTATTTTTGCAGCAGTATATGGGGTCACATCATCATATTTTATTGAATAAGTACACCCTCATCTTGCTCACAATCACCCAGACGCACGCACCTGTTCTGTCGAGCGTCACGTGCCGTGTCAAATAAAACAAGAAGCCTGCCCTCTGCCAGCGGAGCAGAGAAAGATGAAAGAGTTAGCAGCTGTCTTCCATTAAAAATAGATTTATCGGCCCTGTGATTACACATATCAAGGGTTATTGCCCGGGCTTTTTGTCCCATTTCCGCAAGGTCAGCGCAAATCCCTTAGACAACGACGGGATTTATCGGCCGAGGTGGGTGACAGCTTGCATCCCCTCTGCTTGCCATCTCATCTTCCTCCATAAGTGTGATGGCAGGCAATTTGCAAGCCAGTAAGACTGTATTAACAAGAGATGAGGTGCTCCCAAGGATGATAGCGGCTTTCCAGAGTGGGCTATTTGTCCCTGTTCCTCAAACTCTGGCCTTATCTACCTTTTGGAAAAGATAACTCATGGAAAAGCAAATCTCTGTGGACTTTACAAATCCCCAGTAGTCCTCCATCTCAATCCTTTTGTTTCCTTTCCTGCATTAATTACAACAGAGACAAGAAAGGTAAGTGCAAATGAGGGTTTGACAAAATAAAAGGAGACATATTTTTTGAATTGCTTCGAGTGCAGCCGGGGGACAAACGGCCGTCGGGGACACTGCCTAATTTCATTTTCAATTAGTATTTACAAAAGAACGACCAGGGTACCTGAGAACGACAGGAATTAATTTAACCTTTGGGGTTGTAGAACATATTAACTCAAATGTAGGAGTCTCTTTTGGGATCCTATTAATGGATGTTTCTACATTCGTAATAACCTTTAAAACAGACAGCAGTTCAAAACAATTACAAGGGGTCCCCCATCTACAGTAACCCTCTTAGCTTGTAAAATTTAAATGTTCTTCGCATAGAGTGAGAGAACCATTGCACTGAATCATTTAATTATGAGACAATCAACACCTTTCCATTCAAAAGAACAATCCCAAATGAGATCTCTTGAATATCTTAGTTTCTCTTGGATTAAAATAAGGATTCAGTGGGGATCAAATTAAGATACTTTCTACATACTGTGCTTCTCCTTGAGATAATTTCTGTAATCTAAAACATGTATGCTCTAGAGATTTCAACACTGTAAAACTGTTCTTATATTTACAATAATAAAGTAAAAAATCTAATCTAAATATGAACTCAAATATTTCTAATGGAAGTCTTTATAGACCAAATGATCCAGAAATTATGCTATCCAGGTTCAATTTATAGCCCTAATGTCCTAAGGTGTGCATTTGTCTCTTTTTTATTTCTTCAAAGTAATTTTCAAAGAAAATAAAATGTTGAGGCAAATATTGAAAGATGATGTTGTGGTAATAAAAAGAGGCTTCAAAGATGTCTTTGCGTAGCTGGTTAGAGTACAGATATTCCCTGGGAACCCCCTCAAGTCTCTCTGGTTGATGTCTCATCTTTCTTTCTTTCCATTTTATTCCCAGAGGACATAACCTGAGGGAGTGAAAGGGAGAAGAGAGGGAAGATGAGGAGAGGGAATGAAGCCATAAAGCCAATTTACATTCCCCATCCTGATGTCCTCCAGGGGCCTGTTGTGGCAGTCCCAGCAAATATTGTTAGGCCCCTGAGCTATTTGCAACAAAGTGCCATAAACATAGGTCTCATGCTCTATTCCTTGTGTCTTTGTCTTTGACAGGTCTGTTGTGAGGAAAAGAACGACATTCCAATTGAAAATCTTTTTCCTAATCATATTTAGGCCAGATATGACCTAATTATTAAAATGAAACACACCTGGTTTAACATCAATAATGCAGTGGAGTTTTGCATAGCTCAAATTGTTTTATTTTTAAAGAATGTGATGAGAAATATTGGAGTTCATATTGAGATCTTAAGATTTCAATTGCAGACTTTAGTACCTTGACATTCAGAAATTGTTGAGATCTCCTCTAAAGCTCAGAAGACAGGTGTAAGATTACTTTGGCCTTTTTTCCTCAGGAGATCCCTTTAAAATTAGTTGTTTCTCCTTCAGTGGTTATAAAATTGAGACTTTTGTATTTTTCTCCAGAGGAAAAAGATCTCAGTAATCTTGCACATGTCTCTAGAATTTAAGATGCCAACAAGAATTTGGCGAGCAATGCTGGAGCTCTTAGTGGATTCTTTGACTTTTGATTGAAAACTTATGTCTTGCCAAATGTGAGGGTAATTTGACACATTGTTGAGATCTCTTTCCAAACTCTTGAGAAGACATAGGTAATTTTTTTTTTTTTTTCTCAGGAGGTCTCTTTAATATCTCAGTTGTTTCTCCTAGACAACAGCGAGGGGATCAAATTGAAACATTTGTTATGTCCTAAGGAAAACACCCCAGTAATTTAACCTTTAGAGCTTAAGATGTCAACAAGAATTTGCTGAAAAATGTTAGGGACATCAGATCTCTTTCAAAACTCTAGAAAAGACTACTAAAAAGAGTATCTTAGGAAATCTCTTTAACATCATCTCAGTTATTTCTCCTAGACAACAGATTTTATGGGATCAAATTGAATTTTTTTTCATCTCCTGCTTCTTAGTTTTTAGTTTTCTCCTGAGAAAAAGATGCCAGCATTAATTTTTAGAGTGTCTCCTCTAAAATTAAAAAAAGAGAAATCTGAGACTTAAAAGAAAATCGTATTTGCATCTCATTGCAGTATAGAGATATTAGAGATTTGTAATTTCTCTTTCCCATGGGATTATTCATGCAATACCAAACAGATTTGACTACATGTCTCTTGACTATTACTCTTCCAAATACAGAGTGAGAGATGTCCTTTACCTAACCTTGCGCTGTTGAGTTTCATAGAGAGTCTGAATGCCTGGCACGGCTAATTAGAATCGCTAATTTCAGGCATTATACCAAGACGAAAAGGTAAGAGGTGCGAGCACAAAGGCATGCCAGCAGGCCTTGTCTTGCTTTGTGCTTAGCAGCTGGAGGAAAGTCATTTCCTGGGAACATCACACACACAAAAAAACCTAGCGCAGGAAATGACTCTAGGGGGATTGAAGGGACATCATGCTGCGTCAGGGAAAGACAAAGAATCGTTTTCTGCAATGTCATGACACCAGCAGTGGGCGATTTGGCTCCGAACGAAACCCTCACGCTTTTGTTTCCTGGCCATCTGTGGACATGTAGAGAAAGAACAATGGAAACAACAACTTGCCAGTTCTCTGACTCGTACTGGTGGCTGCTTTGCTGACCGAGGTCTTGCTTGGAGCTTCGTTGGACTCTGGCGGGAGGTGAGTGGAGGTCGTTTTGGAAAGGGGGGGCGGGCATTTTGCTGATGGGCTGCGCTGCGGGAGACGCGGATGAGGTGACAGCGTGAGAGGTGATGGGACGAGATGTGACCGATCTTGCTGGTGCTGATGAAAAAGAGAGAGAAATGATTCAAAATCAACTCGACAGCTTTTGCTACTGATGCCACAAGTTGCTTCATGGGTAAAAACAAAGACAAACAATTTTGTTGCTGCTTAGCGTCAAGGTTATGATATCTTTCCTCCTGACTAGTTAGCAAAATCAGTCTCATTAAAGAAGGCATGAAAGTCAGTAACAGAAATGTTCTGAAATGTTTTGAAAGTGAGGTTATTGTTCATATTACTGCTCAGGAAAAAAGTTTTTAATAATATTTAATCAAAATCAAAAAACTTTCTTCACATTTGAAGGCTGTTGATGTCACCATGTTAGTATGAAGATAAAATATTCCCCTTATTAACAAGAACTTTGTTTTCTAATACAATATGTTCTGAGTAATACAGCATATAATACATCTTGTGGTTAAACTTTCACTTTGGTTTCTGCTGAAGGAAATCCTGGAGAATGAAAAGACTGCGACTGATCTTTTTGGCTCTTTTTCCATTTTGAAGACTTCCACCTTGCTTTTGGCGTACATCTTGTGCCGTACTCGTCCTGATACAACTGCCTAATCATTTCTCTAGCTCTGAAATGTTCTTCAAGGAACAGTTTGAGAGCTGAGGCTGTCGTCTCCTCGGCTTGTCAGAAAATCCGCACACCAGAGACGTGAGAATTTCACTTCCTCACTGTCTCTCTCTCTCTCAACACGGAAACTACCGAGGAGCTGTTTTACCAGTTATCTCTGGACAAGTGCAGTATCTGGCATGGAGTCTGTGTGTGCACAAGGTGGATAACTATCTTGTGCCATCTGGATTGTATTGCTCTCCCTCTCGCGGTTCTGCTGGTCATAATCAAAGCAGGGTGGCAGATCCAGCTCTCGCTGCTCTGTTGTATTTCTGTATGCTGCAATCAGACAGACTGTGTTTGTAACAGAGGCCCGGGCCTGGATGAAGGAGTCATCAAATCTCTGTCCCTCTGATGGAGGAAACCGTGAACACAGAGCTACCCTGAACGAGGGTTTATCACTTGCAGATTACGGTCAAAAGACATTTGCAGAGCATTTTGTCAAGGCGCATGGAGGAAGATGGAAAGCAGCTGTGAGGAGCCCCTTGAGCAACAGTGCAGAGAAAAACACAATGTTTCGTGAAACACAAATAACTAATCACTTAGATTTAAGGCTCTAGGTTTATGAAAGGCTCAGTGACAATGGATGTCTGATTTGATACAAATTTGATGGTTTAATATGCATACAAGATCTCAGAAATCAACTATTCTTATTCATATTCAACACAATGCATTATCAATAAACAATTTTAATTACTTTAATGTAAAAGTAAAGTGGTATGTCTTCACAGGAAAACATCATCAGTGACAATATTGTTAATAAATAAAAAATAAAATTTAAAATGATCTTTACATACACATTGAATATATTTGAGTGTACACTCATTATTTTTTCCCCAATATTTTGAGGTTTCAAACTTCTTTCTTTCTTTCTTTGATAATATGTGGATAATTTATGTCGATAATATCACAATAAAAAGTAAATATTAAAACTTCTTCATAGGTGTATTCATTCATTGTCTATCTGTATTGTTGATCTGTCTGGTTAATGTTTAACAGCTTTTTTAATAATTGTATTTTTATGTATTTAAATTATTTGAAACATTACAAATTATTTTTTGATAAACATTTAAAAATCTTAAATAATAAATGTTTATTTTTAAAATATTATGCTAAAATATTTTTAAAAACTTTTCTAAACAAGTCAAAATATAATGTAGCCATTATTTTATTGAAATAAACTATTTTGACTCATGTTTGGCAATTCTGTGAGCATATTATACAGGGAAACACTCAAGCTGAGACTTTGATGCTTTGAAATGAAAAGCCCTGCATTCCCTAAAGTAAACTCTGGGCAGAACTGCGGGATTGTGATGCTTTGGCATCTGCAGGTGAATGTGAAACAAAAAAAGAAAACTGTTTCCCCCTTTTTTGTGTGTACAACAAAACTAAGGTCATATTTTGTTTGGGACTGTTTAACTTCTCAGCAAAAGACTCTTTTTCAGAAGTAGATGTGCTTTGAGATTAACTTTAGTTTTCTTACCTTTGCAGGAGATCCCGTCTCCCTCCAGGCCCCGAGGACAGGGGCCACACCTGAAGGAGCCAAAGCCGTTCACACACCTGACCCCAGGAAAACATGGCCCTCTCTCACACTCATTGACATCCTGCTGACATGTGGCACCTGTGGACATAAAACAAATAAGCATTATTGTTATTATTATTATTATTATTATGAAATGTGTATAGACTCTCTGTGCAAATGTTTTTTTCAACGACCCTTTTGCACATTACATTGTTACGGCACTAGGTAGTAAAAAGTAACTTCATGAGTGATTCAATCATTCATTCGTCCAAAACACTGATTTATTCATGAATGAAACAAAACACCATTTTATGGTGTGGTCACATTTGCGAAATTGACCCTGCTGCGAAATCTGAGTGTGGAATCTTTTTCTCTAACAAAAAATCCAAGTGGTTTTCTATAGAAATGAATGGATTTTGTGCATGTAATCACACCTTTAACGTAGTAATCAATGAATCGTTCCCTCAAACAATTAGTTAAAAAATGAATCAAGTTACAGTTTTAAAAGCAATTGAATCATTTACTCAAATGATTTGTTCAAAACATTGATTCTTTCAGAAGCAAATCAAGTGACTGTCTTATAAATTCTACTCTATAGAACTCCAAATTCTATAGAAATGAATGGATTTTGCATGCGAAAACTAAATGTGACCACACCTTTAATGCAGTAATCAATGAATCATTCACACAAATGATTCATTCAAACACTGATTCGTTCAGAAACAAATCTAGTGTCTTAAAAGTATTTGAATCATTCACTCAAATGATTTGTTCAAAACACTGATTCCTTCAGAATCAAATAAAGTGACTGTCTTAGAAGTTCAAATCAACTGACTGTCTCATGAGTTCACATAGATTTCTATAGGAATTAATGGATTTCATGTGCAAAAACAGTAAATGTGACCGTACCTGTAATGTGGTAATCAATGAATCATTCACTTGAACAATTCATTCAAAACACGGATTCTTTCAGAAACAAATCAAGCTACAGTCTCATATGTAATTGAATCATTCACTAAACCAATTTGCTCAAAACACTGATTCTTTCAGAAACAAATCAAGCTACAGTCTAATATGTAATTGAATCATTCACTAAACCAATTTGCTCAAAACACTGATTCTTTCAGAAACAAATCAAGCTACAGTCTAATAAGTAATTGAATCATTCACTAAACCAATTTGCTCAAAACACTGATTGTTTCAGAAATAAATTAAGCTACAGACTTATAAGTAATTGAATCATTCACTCAAATGATTCGCTCAAAACACTGATACTTTCGGAATCAAATTAAGCTACAGTAATTGAATCATTCACTCAAGCGATTAGTTCAAAACACTGATTCTTTCAGAAACTTTCAGAAACTGATTCTTATATTTTATCTTTAGCTTGTATAGGGTAAACATGTATATATAGTATACTTAGTCAAAATCTGTCAGTAGGTTAGTTGTGTATAGGTTTATAGTGTTTTACTTCATTGTTGTATGTCTGTATTTATGTAGCACCGTGGTCCTGTGAGGCACGACATTTCGTTCCACTGCATGTCCCCACATGTAGCGGAATGACAATAAAGGTCAACTTGAACTTGAACTTGAAACAAAATCAAGTTATAGTCTCGTAAGTAACTGAATTACTCACTCAAAGGATTCCTTCAAACAAAATGATTTGCTCAGGAGCAAAATGCCACTACTGTGCGTTGCTCACAGACACGTGACGCGTTTCTACTCAGATTTTGGGACTAATTTTACTGGTGGGAGCAAAAATTCATAATGTAACTGACAACACTGTGTATTAAACAGGGAAACAATTCATTGTGATTAAATTATCATAGCGACTGCACAGCAATTACCAAGCTACCACCAGAATCGTAGCAGCAAGTTTGCGCCAATCGTTTACCTCAGACAGTGTGACTAGTAACTTGTTGGCAAATATCTTGCTTCATTATGCATGTAGATATGTTTATGATTATTACTGTAACTGTCTGTGAAAAACAATAGCATTTAGAGCCAATATTATGCCTCAAACCTCTGAAAAAGACATGTTTTATTTCATTTTTATCTAATAACTGTTATTCCAAGTTAAACTTTACGTGTATAAACACACTTCTCAGATGCAGAACTCTGAGGCGGCAGCACATCTGAAATTCATATACTCAGGAAAACACAAAAATTGCGGTGAAGCATTGTTTATAGAAAAAGATAATAATTTCCTCCACTTCTTTCCTCTGCTAAAACATCAAGTGGCCACACCAAACAAAGATAAAACATCTCTGAGCCGATTCATCACTGTTTTGGCCTGTTTACTATTCCCAGCAGCAGAATAGCGTACAGATACTCTTTCCTCTGTGTGGGTTCAGTAGCTGCTGGGCATTTGTCCATTTTTTTATTTTTATTTGTGTTGTTTGTGGCTTCTGTTTGAAGGGGATCTTTAATAATGTCCAAACCATCTGCAAAGGCCCAAAGCATTACGAGCCGCAGCAAAACACAAACTTTTATCCAATCAGCAGTGTCGGTTTATCTCACGCAAACATCGCCATTAGTGGAAATGGACAAACTCTTCTGACCCAGTTCGATCCCTAGATATTAAACACAGAAAACACCAAGGTAAAAAGCTTCAGTCTTGACAGGAAAGCTTCGCATTTCAACTTCAAGCAACAACAGGCATTGCAGACTAATTCGCACACTGGCAGCAAAGAGATTTCAACCACCGATCTCAGAATAGACACTGTGTGAAAACATCAACTGTTCAGCTTTTGTCTGAAATTCCCAGGCAGGAGCGTTTGTTGCTTTTGAGCCTTTTTGTTTTCACCCACATACACTCGGCTGCTTTCAAGCTCGGAGAAACTAAATGAGCTGATCTTCTCAGTCATTACTAGAAATGGGTTTTGGCAAAATACGACTTTGTAATTGGATCAAGAATGAAACGGAGCCAAGAGTTTGTGCTTATTTAGAGGACCTGCTTCGTAATCAATAAGAAAAAATGCACACACAAACAAATAAATACAAAATATTGATCCAAGGATTAACTACCAGAGCAATAATGTGAGAAAAAGAATAAAACCTTAGTCATAACTCTTAATTGTTTCATGTAGATTTATACTAATGTCAATATAATGCATTAACATATATACACCTATAATCCAATTTTAAGGCTTTTTAAAGGCTTTTAAGGCTTTATTTGTTTTCTGATGTGAAGAGAAGGTACAAATTAAAATAATTAAATATGTTAACATATATACTCCACAGCCCTGTTAATTCAAAGATATAAATATGAAATAAATAATAAAATATAATAAAAAATAAAAGGCTTTACTTATTTATGAAAAGTAAAAAGTAATTTAATTAATTAGTAAAATAATTAATTATGTATATTAACATATATACTCCACAATACTATAAGATATTAATATGATATATTAATTAAAAAATCCAGTTCTCTCTTTCTGTTACGGCTTATCCCTAGAGATCTTCTGGAATTCTTCTGGATATCTCTATAGTGGTAAAACGTGAGATATACTTTGTTTTGGGTAAATCTAACATGCAGTCTTTGATCTCATTAATCTATTATTTGTTCCAGAGCAAATAGTTTGGCTGAGGGCAAAATCTCATCACATTATATTTTATGTAATTTCAATGCTGTATATCAGAGCGCTGCCTTTGTATTTTTGACTGAATTACCTAGCAACTTTTATGATGGCTGTTGTTGTTTATTAAATGCTATTATTCAATAAATAATATATTATATAAATAATAGTATTATTTAATAGCATTTATTATTGAGAAACAGTGTGCGTGTGTGTGTGTGTGTGTGTGTGTGTGTGTGTGTGTGTTCGTGTTCATGATGGTTTTAGTTACATTATTCCGCCATTAGATGGTGACAAGAGACTGTTTTTATGAGTGAGTCAGCAGTAAAGACTTTTATATTGAAAGAGACTGAAATGCTGTTGTAAACAAGGAAGTTATTTTTACTTTCAACAACAGCTTGTATGCAAATGCACTGAGCAGCGCTGTCATCAGAAATCAACCCTTAACAGATGAAAGGATGGTACAATGAAAAGCTTATCACTTTCCTCAGCGTAAACTAATGTTTTATTGTGAATATAAGATTGAACTGAAGAATGAATGCTGTATCAGATGCAGGTAATCACACTCGCTCGGTCAGTCTCGGTCACATAATACACTGCTCTTAATCCAGTAATATAACAAGCTTTTAATGAAGCAACTCAATGTTCCTTTGTTACTAGTTCTAAAGTGACGTTTTCGAATTAGTAACAGAGGCTTGGGCTCAGCTGTTAAATTGTCAACTTTAGATTTGAATGAACGGAAGGAAGTAGTTCTGCACAAAAGAGGGCTTTTAAAGACACTCCGTTGTTGTTTCTTTTTTATTCACACTCTTGGGCCGTTGAACTGTTGTATAAACGCAATATCACACTCGTAGCATGGCTGTATATCAGCTGTATATACAGCCATATCGCACAGGTACAAGTGTGATGGAGAAAAAATGGATTGAAGGTTGAACTAAATACCTTTGAGTCCAGCAGGACACTGGCATTGGAACCCGTCGATCAGATCCACACACACTCCTGCTCCACACGGGCTGGAGCTGCATTCGTTCTGCTCTTCCTGACACAGGTCGCCATGGAAAGCCTCTGGACACATACACAGGTACTCGCCGCTGCCCGCTGGATACTTGATGTTAGTCACACACGTCCCTCCATTCATGCAGCCACACGGCTGTACCATCACCTATAAACATGGACAGAACTGTAAGGTAACACAAATAAAAATAAAACAAAGTTAACTTTGTCCCAAAACCGTGTAACTTTCAGGCAAAATTCTGATTTTTTTTTTGCCCTTTTATTACGATAGGACAGATCAGAACTAACAGGAAGCGAAGTGGGAATCGGGAAATGTCCTCGAGTCAGGATTTGAACTTGGGATGCCTATAGCACAACAGCGCTGTATGTCAGCGCATTGCCCACAAGGCTATTGGCGCCAATTGAAAATTGTATTTATTTTTTTTACATCATGTAAAATGTATAACATCATAATATGAATATAATTAAATAACTGAATATTGATTTAACATATTTCAATACACATATTAACACTTTCTGCAACCCGTTTTTCTAATATTTAAAGGCACAACATGTAAGTTTTTGCCGCTAGAGGTCACATGTTCAAAACAATAACAAAGGAGAAGCTTGATGACGCTGTGAAGAGGGATGTATGTGAAGACGTCGTTTTCAGAGATGTATGGAATTCACGAATCATGTTCACTGATGAGGTAATGAATTACCTACTTTCCACAGTTATTCAAACAGTGAATAAATTATACACAGAAAGCAAACAAAGAACATTTACATTGTCAAAGCATTATGGCTGATTTAAAAAAAAAACTCCCCTTGTAATCAGTAGAGCTGTCTATACACTGTTTGATGAATAAATAGCTAACTTACATAATCTGAACTTGTTTATGATGAGAGAATTCGCGAGCTGAATTCAGTCAGCCTGTCAGCGCGCACGCACACTCAATAACGAAACTGCACTGTTTCAGCGATGACTCATCTGAACGCCTCTGATTGGCCATTGCATTCATAAGCTCAACAGACTCGTGTGTGATTGGTTATAATGCGCAACACTGTAAAAACATGGAAAAAGAGTCATGATGCAACATTAAGCAGATATAAATTTAATGCTGCAGTCGACATTTTTCATTTCAGCCGTACTGGATTTACTTTTAACTGTGCAGCGGCATTTTTGTTTACGCTTGTAGATTTTACAAGCGAAAACCGAGGATAGCGTGGATATTACGTTATTGATAGGCAACCATGACCATGGAGGAAGAGGGAGGAGCCAATTTTTAAAACAGGAATTTTTCTCGATTTACAAATCCTTGGGAACTTTTGCAATAACGTAAGTACACAACTGCATGAAATATACTGTGCAAGTGGTTTTTGGATATTTTATTACAAAAATCTTACATATTGTGCCTTTAAAGTAACTGACCCAAAACGTCATCCTTTATCTTTTTTTTTTTTTCTTTTTTTTTCAGCAGTGTTGCAAATTGCATACAGTCTCTCTCTCTCTCTCTCTCTCTCTCTCTCTCTCTCTCTCTCGTCC